>WAAG01041449.1:3332-30044 GCA_013390105.1 Tichodroma muraria
TATTACATGTAAACATCTGAGAAAATCACTTTTTCCCAGTACACATGAAAGCTAGATCCCTCTTTCTGCAACGGGTGTTCAAGAAGAGCTGCTCCAGGGTCTGCGGTGTTGGGAACAGCAACTGCAGGGCTGTAATCACGGCACTCCCCTTGGAACACATAGTCACCAATGCTGCAACCATTATTTAGAGAAAGATAAAAATGACAGGTGAAGACAGATGTCAATTTTCATTTTCTTTTATAAAGCAGATTTTTTCCCTGTAGCACACGAGTCCTGCAGCAGTTATGAATCAGACCCTGTTCTGAAAGGAACTGGCCAATCTTGCAGTAGAATTGGAGGCTATTTAACAATGCACAAGTCAAATAGGCAAGGTCAGTCAAAATGTGCCCAGATTTTAATAATACAAACAGAAAAGGTTGGAATTTCATATTTATCCACCAAAAGAGTATGACACTATTTATGAGTTGTAACTGGAGAATCCAAGCAGAGCTGTGCATAAGTTATTAGCTTTGCACGCACAAGAATTACTTCAAAACCCATCAGTGCAAAAATAAGCATTAAAAGAGATTTGAAAGCATAATATGATATTGTTAGCATAATACTTTAGGTACTTGCTGTTGTAGAACTGACATGCGCAACAAATTCTCTGATATGCAACTCTGTTACTGTGCTTTTTGTCTCCCAGAAATGTTCCTCCAAACAGATGTTAAAAACTCTTATTGTCATAGAAATTTGAGTGAAAAAATTGATTTTGGTTAATTAGTTGTTCACATCCTCTACTTGGAATGCAAATTAGAGGCACAGATGGCTGGGCTGGTAGATTTGACTCAATGTTCTGTTATCTGGCAGAGTTCCCAGTACAAAAGCTGATATTAAGTGTTATTACAGTATTTGTGATCAATTGTGCCTTTGGAAACAGGAAAAGTACTAAATGCATTTTGAAATTTTGTGACAAATATGAATATTTAAAGAGATTAGACTAACAGAAACTGGAACTATATGGAGATTAAATAAATTGATGATAGATAAAGACAACTTGAAGACAGTTTGAAAAAGGTTCTGTACAGTTTTTAAAAAGTGCTTGAGTCTACCCAGAAATTTAGACAAAACTAGAAAGGAGACTTGTTTTCTATTTTATTGCCAACATTCCTATAGTTCAGTTCTGATTTTTGGCTTCAAATTAATCTGAAAACCTTCAGAGACAGTAAAGACCAGGTTCCTAGGTCTCTTTGCTGATGCTAAGAACGAGAATATGCCGAGAATATACACGGACTGCTGTGGATTTCTTTGGGGTTTTTTTCCATATAATTGAGTGAGCAAATAGCTGCTGCACTATTTTTTCAGTTTTTAAAACTTTGTGTGTACAAATGCACATATTTTAGCCACTCTGAATAAACAGCTCCTTTCATTCAAACATTTGTCCTTACACTAATAAAGATTTGGCTTTACTGTAATTACTCATTAGTCTCTGACCAATTAGCAAAAATATTTTGAGAAAAAAAAAGGGGGCGGAACAGGATTACACAGCTTTATTTATACATTTGCCAAGTTTAACTGGATGAGGCACAAACATTTACAGGAATGTCATGTCATTCTAGCAACCAACTGCAACTAGATTGCACTGGGGAATTGCATCAATTCCATAGGACTCAAAGGTAAAATATTTGGAAAAAATATAGATAGATGCCTGGCTACAGTGAAGACTTCATGGAGTAATTTAACTTTTATATACACAGTTGTCTCCACTGATTTTTTATTTTTTTGCCTTAAACAAGAGGGCCTTAATGTTATTTTCAGTTGTTGGGATTGTGGCACCTTACTCAGCATTATGCACTTTTCTCCCAGAGATGGGCATGTAAGATTTAAACCTGTGGGGATCACAGTTGTTATCAGTTTTGAAACAAGTTTTCACTGGAAAATGTTGTTTCCGTATAAAACAGAGCTTTCTACTGGTCTGGTAGTTTTATGTGTAGTTAAAAAATTTAAATTCATCATGATAAGAACAACAATGCTATAATAGAATTCCTGAAACTTTTATTTAAATATTTTTTTTTATCATGGCTGTATTATTTACATGCTGAAATAAATTAAATTAGTAGCTAAATTTCACTTTTTTTTTTTAATAACTGGAAGAAGTTTATTAGAATTTTATTTTGCAGGCAAAATCAAAATGACAATTTTCTTTGAACTCAAACCTACACTTTGAAATATTGGCATTTCCCATGAGTTCCCATTTTAACTTGACCACTCATATGATTGATATCACTGAGTTAGCATGCAACACTACATTCTCAAAATAGAAAAAACAAAAGATATTTTCTCATAAACTGGCTTCTTTTGCTCTGATGCTGGAGTATGAAACATTTTCATGGTATTATCCTGCATGGTAAGGCAGGATAGGATATTAATAGGATAGGATAGGATGGTAAGGCAGGATAGGATGTGCAGCATGGGATGTTAATGTCATGCCCACGATGGGTACAAAGAGGGGTGCTGAGTTGAATAAGGATGGGGAAGGGGAGACACAGACTGCACAGTGACCACCATGTGTCTCAGATTCTTGTGCCTCATCAGCTCATGAGGATGGTGAGAAGCAAAATCCTCCCAGCTCTCCTTCTTTCCCAGTAAGTTCACGTCGCACCATGTCCATTCCCAGTGGCTTCTTTGGATTGGTAGCTATATATTATTTTCCCACTCAGGGATGAAAGACAGGGTGCACTAAGGTAGAAGCTGGTTCAGAGGACACAGCAGCACAGCAGCTTAAAAGTCTTTATCAGGCTCAACTACTGTAAAGAATGATACAGTATTAGGTAATAATCCAAAGAGTTCCCCAAAGCAGCAGGTACGGTTGAGATCATGGGGCCCTTGGGATGGTAAATCTGTTGCCCACCATTCTTGTTTTCCCTTTCCAGACACTGCAACACAGTCTGACAGGACTGCAAGAGACATTTCAAGTTAAATCCAGTGTCTCTGCATTTCTCATTTTTGGTTTTTTAATTGTATTCTACAGTTTCTTCTGGCTTGTCTGCAGGAAAGTTCGTTTCAGGAAAGTCTGATTCAGGAAGGCAAATAGGTGAATCTGTCCTTCCAGACACACTGTATGGCAAAAGTGTCTAGAGGAATATTTTTAGAGCTACTCTTGAGGTAAAAATATATGAAAACTAAAAAGGTGGAGCCAGCTGAAACACATTTTGTAGGAAATTAGAAGCATTAAGCTAACCAAAGTGATTCAGAAAGATCATATAAATTTTATTACTACAAATCCCTCATCCATTGTAAAGTCATGCTTTGCATATATATATATGTAATTAAATATATGTTGAGTACACTTTTGATCAGTCCAAGAAGAAAAAAAGCCTATATGCTCACTGAAAACCCCAAATAAAATGTTTACCAGTTTCAAAAAAATTTAACTTCTTTGGCTTCATTGAAAAATGTGACCATTTTTGCTAATGTATATAAGCCCTAATGAATTAGAGGTGATGAGGTCTTATAACAGTGAAACAGTCCCTGTCTGTGTACTGTGTTCCACTGTCTCTCTGGTCAAATGTGTGTTCATGTAATCCAACCTTTTGAAAGCAGATTTTACACGTCTCCCAGTTACTGGAATATGTGCTGAGAGCAAACTCAAAGCCTCCATGTGAAACCCCAGCTCCAGGGTTCAGCAGCAGTGGAACCAGAACAAAGATTTTGATGATTTCTTTATTTGTCCAGAGGAAAAGAGAGACACTGGAGGGGACAGCAAGAGCCAAATGAAATCACAGTTCTTCTTTACACTTGGCTCCTGGCTGTCCAGCAATGATAATTCTGATTGTCTTTGTGGTTTTCCCCAGTGTGCTTCAAGTGATCTATCCTTGATCTAAGTGATCTACCTTGGTGATGCTATCAAGTGATATAACTGTAAGGTATGATAAGCTTATATAAAAAAATAAATATGTTTAAGCAGATTTATTAAAGCTATAATTCTTATTCCCCTAGCAAGGTTCATTTTATTTATCTCAGTTTAATAATCCTGGATATAAAGACTGCTGTACAAAGCAAATAAAGGCACTCCAAATACTCATTCTGTTTGTCATTACCAGAAAATTACCTCAAATGACATCCATTAACATTTTTAATCGAATTGTAATCTGCAAGGAAATTTTCAACAAGAAATTTATCAGTCTGTTCATACTGTAAGTTTCCTCAGAACTCCTGACCGTTTGGATTTGATATGCTTAAGAGAAAACATTTTGTAAAAAGATTAGATACACCCAGTGAAGCCACATCACCCTGGGTCATGTTGCAGTTTTTCCTTTTAAGACCCAAGTGGGGGTTTGCAGAGGTAGGAGTCTGCTGTGTGCGACCAGTGAGCTTGCACGTGTCGCCTCAGGCAGGGCAGCCCCAGGATGACCCCAGAGGCTGTGAATCACTGTCAGACTGCCAGCACACCAAGCACACACACACCCCAAGGCTCTAGGCATCCATAAGTGCAGTTGGATAGTCCTCTGCAGCTGCCTCTCCTCCATGAGAGGATGCCAGAGAGATTACATCTGGACAGAAAATGGTCAGATATCTACCTGTAGATCCCAACTTCATGGCAATCAATCAACATCTTCCCAGTTCATCCAATTTGAAATCATCTTTCTTTAGCATGGATGGCTGCCCTACCCAACACCAAAATGAGGGTCATTCCTCTGCCTTGCCACTTATAGTTCTTTTCCCCTATAGGAACACAAACTTCAAATTTCCAGGAATCACCAATTTCTGTTTCACAATGACAAGGTTCATCTCATTCTCCCTTTTCATAATTTCACATTTTTTACCCATGCATTCGGACATCCAGGACAAATCTTTCTTTGATCATTTAGGGTTTGCACTTCTACTATACTTTAGTACTGCTATTGACATCCTTCTTTGTGGCTGATCATTACCCCATGAAATTATAACATCTTCTTCACAATTTCTTTTCATTCACATGAATATAAATTCCATATAGTTCTTCCACCTATTTCTTAAAAAGATTTCAAGTTTTTATTCCCAGAATTCAAAATGTGACATCATTAATCTGCACCTTTAGTTTATTGATATTTTTTCCATTGAAGTCACAAATATGAGTTATAAACATGCTTATGTTTATATTGTCCTGTTCGCTACTATTAAGTTCTACTGTCTCCAGGTGATTTTGGTAAGAAAAGTTCCTTTTCTTTTTACCTATCTTATAACTTATGTCTTTATAATCTGTAGCCTATATAACTGACTCACCCTCGCTTGCACCTCGATCTCTGTGTTAACCTTGCCAGTCTGTGTTGAGGAGTACATTTATCTCAGGTACCTCGGTGTGAGGCTGCAGTGTGAGCTGCAGGCTGAGCTCTGGGCGAGGGGAGCCCCAGAAAAGAGGCTGTGAAGCCTCCAGCAAACCCTCCCCTTCAACACATCTGAGAAACTGTCCCAACACCTTCTGGCATCATCAGTAAGTGACTACAGCAAGATGGGCACGAGAGGCTTCTGGATCAGTACACAGAAGGTCAGAATGCAGGAGGATGGTAACGCTGCAGAAATGCAGCTGCTTTGCAGAGTTTCACTATGATTAGCAAACAGTGTGACTAGTCAAATCAAATTGTATCTGAACTCTTGAAGGTTTTAAGAATCCTTTGAAAACCACATTTAGGATGCCTCAGTTTGACTGGGTCACTTGCCAAGAATTCACAATTTATTCAGATATTTCTGCAATGTTCCTATGTATCAATGAGCCATGATAGCATTTCCACCAGGTTCTGCATTTGGTGTGTGGATCCATCACTTGACTTAGATTTTATGAAACAAATACTGTTTATGAAAACTAAATATTAGCATAAATATTTTCTTAAAATGTAAAAACAGAGAGTCTTTATTTGTTTTACTGTGAATGTTCTCCTTAGTTTCATACTCTAAGCAGTAATGTTAACTTAAAATACTTATGCACTTCAAGGCAATTTGTAAAAGAACTTGCTGGAAGATGCAGGGAAATTTAAAATCTCTAGATAGTTCCATTAACTGTGCTGTTTCTCAGTGAAGAATAGCAAGCTAAGAAGCATTAGACATTAGAAATTAGTTTCTGGTTAGTATAACTGTTAGATTTTAATTCAAATACAAACATAGATCCAGTTTTTTTAATCTAGCAGCAGATAATTTAAGAAACTTGGATCAGATATTGACTGCGTACGTTGATTTTAATGCTGAGAATTTTTCCTCGATGAAAATGTTGCATGCTTTTATTACTAGAGCACTTCCAGTGTGCTTCCTACTGCATCATCTGAAGTGAAACTTTGCCTAAGGCAGTTTTTAAAATGCCAGTTGTTTCAAGCATTTTTGCAGCTCTTTAATTCTTTCCCTGTAATTACTTCATCTTGTTGCATTTTGGAGGGAAAAAAAGAAAACAGCTTCCCAAGAACAGCTGTAAGTACAAAATTTTAGAAATCTGCAGTACCTTCAGGAGTGACTTCAAACTATAAGAAGTTATGAGAAAGCTGTTGGGGAGTCTTAAAAAACATGTTACCCTGTGGGGAGTTATGTTCTACAGTTAGCAAGCCCTGCAGGTGGAATTATCTGCCACCACTCAATCACCATGGGCTTGACAAGAGGAACATTTGTTGTGTTTAGGAATAAACACATTTCTCCACCAGTGGGGATAGGGCTGTTTTGTTATAAATGTATAACACTGAAAGGGCAACTGCTTTAATTCTTTTATTTCTGTCATCTCTATCACTGAACAAATAGTTTGAAATAAATTGTATTTATATATGGCTAAAATTACTGACTGCCACCTTCCCATGGAATTTATGGCCCTGAGAGCAGAACAACAGTTTTCAGTCAGTTTTCTATCCACACTAGGAGTGAATCTGATTCCTCAGAAACCTTGCTATAGTATACATTTAGATAAATTACAAAACATAGTGGGATGCTGCTTGTGCATTAAAAACAACCAGTGAAACTTACAATTCCATGCCCTCTGTTTTTCCCAATGCTTTGCTTTCTGACTGTGAAAAAAATGAATGACACAGTTACTGTGGATTTATAAACAGCTATGCGGGACCGTAGAGAGGTTTTTTACCTAAGACCTATTTCTTCAGTGGATTATACTGTTTTTTATGTCAGCTAATAAAACCAGAAAAAGGCTACAACTCCCACCAGTTTATGATCCTACATTGTTGCTCCAAAAGTGTGTCAGCTGAGGTGTCAGACATAAGGCTTTTTTTCAAACACATATTTTTCAGAAAAAAAAAATAAAAAAGATACAAATTCAGCAGCCAGCAGCTTGGAAACTTTGTGTGTATTTGTTTTGATATTAAAAAATTAAAATTTCTTAAGTACATATTTTTTAACAATTTCAAAATAAAACATATCAAATTTTCTATTCAAGATTTCTCTTAATTTTTAAAAATCTTTTCAGTCTTGTTTTTTAACTAAATCTTAGAACTTATTTCCAAAAATATGAGTGCGGGAAAACTTTTCCACGTGGCTGACCAAGAGTTTAGGAAAAATATTGAGAAATTAACAGAAAATATGCTTTCATTTATATGATTTTTTTTAAGAAAAAAAAAAATTACTTAAGTGAACTCCCTGTTCAGAAGACCACATTTTTTTAAACCACTTTTATCTTTATTAAAATTACCTTTTTGCCTTCCTGATCTTCCTGTACTTAGAGGGAGGTTATAAAATAAAGAGGGAATGTGACTTGTTACACAGGCAGATAGGGACAGGACAAGGGAGAATGGTTTTAAATTAAAGGAGTAAAGATTTAGACTGGGTGCTAAGAAGTTTTTTTCTCGGAGGGTGGTGAAGCACTGGCACAGAATAGTGGATGTCCCATCCCTGGAAGTGTTCAAGGCAGATCAGAAGTGCAGCCCCACGATTTTCTGCTGTGTCTGGTGATCTGCAGCACAAAAGTGCCTTTGACACAATAAGGGCATTTGGGGCTGCAGTGCACAGGGACTTTCAAGGGCAAATCACCTGGATGTTACACAGTAGGAGTATCCTAGGGGGTTTTACCCACTACAATAGGGAGGTATCCATCATTACGTCTATTATTATGTGGAAATTGAGAGATTTGGAGTCATAATGTTTTTCAAGTAAGGCCAAGAATCACACATCTAATCTGAGATACTGAAAAAGCCACCTGATTTTAAAAATAGTCATGTACTTCTTAATTACTTGATGTTTTTACTGCCGTAAAAACATCAAGTAATTATAGATACTTATTTCGGTTTTACAATCGAAACTTTACACAACTAGTCCAGAAGTTACTCTAAATTCCATTTCTAAGTGTGTACATTAATAAAGAATTTTTTCAAAGAGGCAAACTAACTTTAAATTCATTTGCCAAATAAATTCAGAAGCAGGTGAACAAGAGGCTGTGTAAAAATCAGAAAAGTGAACTCCCTTCCTAAATTTCTAAAACCTTTGCAGACAACGTGTGACACAATGTTTTGTCTGTCTTTGTTGTGTTCTCATGCCATGATTCCAAGTCAACACAATAGCATCTTGTTCCTGGCAGCAATGAGCCAATAAAGAAACCCTCCAGCAGTTAAATCAATGTGTTTGGAAGTGCCCTTCTTCTCAGATCTCTTGCTAATTTTTGGAAATAAAAACCCAACTTTTCAGTTAAAAGATCTTTTATTAGTTTCCAAATGTTAGATGAAATAATACCTGAGGAATGTTATAAGCTACACTTTAAGCCAAATTCTGTCTGTATTCCTTTTGAAAAGCACACTTTTAACCTCATTGAATAAAAATTATGATCTTTTTCAAATTAATTTCAGGTTCCATAATAATTTAATTAAAAATATACTTGAGGTGAAAAATAACCTCTTCTAAGAATTGCTTAATTTTTAAGAGGATATGAGACCCAGAATATCAAAACGTGCCTTCTTGATAAATTAACAGAAATGTCTTTACTGAAGTAAACTCTTACTAAAGTAAACACTGAAACCAGATTTCTTTACTCCAAATTTGCTAAACCTTCATAAAGACCCTAGTGAAGTAGGGCTGGTGATTAATCATGTATATAATTAACACTTGCTGTTTAAGGAATTTTTTCTACCAATGTGAAGACAGCTTTATCTCACCGAGGGCTGTTGATGGAAAGATTCCTGACTTCCATTTCAATGTGATCAAAATTTTTCTGACTAGCTCTCTTTTGTCTTTTGGGCCTCCCAAAAGCCCTCATTTGACCTCATGTCATTACTGTAGAGAGAATGTAGGAGATAGGCAGAAGGTATACAAATACACAGAGGGGGAAAATAACAAGGAATACCTTAAGAACCTGGTTTTGAGGGAAGTTTTTTGAGTGGAATTATATTTTGATTGTAAAAGAGAAATTCTGTCCTCAGAGAAGTCAACAGCGTTTCCTGCCAGCTTCAGAAAGGCAAGGATCAAATTTGCCTCTAACAACTTTTCCTAATGCTTCTTCTCTGGATCTCTTCAGCATCATGATTCTGTGATATGATTTAGGATAAGTCATTGGATATCTTTTAGTTACTTGAATCCAGAAATTTTTTCACAAGAAAGCCCACAATATATTTACTGATTCATGGGGAATCAAAAATAAAGGCAAGTTGAACAAAGAGATACAACTGCCAAAATGTACCAGCATGCCAAAATGTAATCTGCCAAATGCCAAAATGTAATCCAGCATTTGCATTTCACCATGGTAATACAAGCATTTGTCTTAAAACAATTACACTCTTTTAACCCCAAAATATTACCTTCAATATAATATAAGCTGTTTTACTGTGTGTTAATTATTCTTTTGTCGTTTTCCCTTTCACAATAAGTTTGTGAAACAACAGCATGGTCCACTTCTCTTTGTTTCCCTCTCAGGCTCATTCTTTTTGCTTCCATGGCTTATAATGACTTTCCATTTTCTGGATTTCAAATGAGAGGATAGAAACATTTTAGGGCTATCAGTGCACAAGTATCACGGGTTCCTTTTCGCCCCAGGGTCCAAATCCTGGCTAACTCCAGACCCCAGAGTGTAACCCCGATAATGGACTAAAGGTAAAAGACAGAGGCGCTCTTCTCTTCCTCGGGACAAACAGTCCCACTGCTTTATTTGTAGAACTCAGAATCCGGGATGCAAAAAAGAGGCCGACAGCCAGTGGCCCAGGGGTCTTATCCCAGGGGAATAGGGGCAGGGAAGAGGGAGAGAGACTACAACCAATGGGAAAGGACACACAGAGGGGGGGCGTGGTATGGGACAGACCAGAGGATATTAACTAGAACTTATAAGGGGGTGCAGGACATACCATGTGCCAAATATAATTAAACAGTCTTTGTGTGTGAATATGACAAACTACCCAGTGCAATAATAACAAAATGAACTAACTATTTAGTGCAATACAGCACACAAAGAGACCAAAAAAATTGCACCTGAAGTCGTATCACATGTAACACTAAGAACCTTAAAAACATGGAGTAGAAAGAATCCAACAATCTCTCATCTCTTTCCAGGGGCCAAGTTGTTCTGCCATTCCGGCAGCGTGAAGCAGCAGATCTGGGGGTGAGTGCAGATAAACAGAACCCGCCCTCTGGCACTTCCTCTGGCAACAGCAAGCTCACTCACTTCTCACTGCCTGAGTAAGTACTGCTCTTGTACTCAGAACTGAAGTAAGGGTTTGCCTTCAATATGTGCCTTGTGATGGCACTGCTGTTCCCAGCTCAGTCGACTGACCCCTACAATGGCATGAGCCACCACGCTCAGAGATGGCTGTCCTCAGAGCCCTGAGCTGGGTAGCGCAAACATGCTGCAAAGAATTCAGCGGAATCCAGCTTCCAAGTTTTATCACTTTTGTTTTGCTTCCACATCCCTTCAGTTATCACCTTTTCTAGAAGCAGGAAAAGGCACAAACACCAAATTATGTTATGTGGTTAGCCAAGTTTCAAGGTCTAACAAATACTTTTCACTAAGAAAAACTGAAAATTGAATCAAGGATCTTTGTAACAGTTATTTCTTTGCAATAGAATTTAAGCAAAGTGAAGCCCCAATTATTCCCATCCTGCAGGGATCTAAGATATTACTTCACAACTTCAAATGTCTTTCACCTGACATTTGAACTCTAAAATCCCCTTACTAAACTTTCATAAGTGTCACTCATGTGTGGTTATTATTTGGCCCCTGTTTCTCACTTTGTCCCTTATGCTCTGCCTCAGAAATTAAGTCAGCAAACATTTCTCCATTCCGAAGTAGGTTACACATGTACTTTGATGGTTTAAAAAGCAGTTCTACAACGTTTTTACAGCTGGATAAAACAACTGTCTCATAGTAGCAGCGGCTCCTTATGCCCATTTATGACTTTCAGGTAACCTATACGTCTGACTCCATTAAGAAAAAAGTTCCACTCCAACAGAGAAAAAAGAAAATAAACTGTGCAAGAAACTGATGAAGTGAGATAGAATAAAAGAATGAATGGTATAAGAGCTTGCATTTAGAAAAATGTGAAATTATTATTAGCCACTATAGTGTGTAGAATTTTAATTAACAGCACATAATGAGAAAGGCTACAGGATTGATGAGATAAGGGATAGCCTACCTCACAGCAGGAAAGGCACTTTTATCCAACCAGGAAAGAGGTAGGAAGAATTACCTGTTATTATCTGTGAAGTTTTGCTGTGAGGGTTAGCATGGCTCAGGAGGGGCATATTTAGGCTGGAAGATAATATTGACCTAGGAACAAATGGATTATGAGAAGGCTGGTGATAAATTCAGCTTGAAAAATAAAAGACTTTGACTCATTACAGCAGGTTTTGAAACAGCCATTCATAATGACTAGCCTTGGGAATAAAAATGAAATGGTTTTACATTGGAGCTTATAATTTAATTACATTATATAAACTGGTGGAGCATTTTGCAGTAATTAGAACATGGACTTCATGACTCAGAAAGTCTTTGCCTGCCCTACAGTCTGGTATGAATCCCAGATCATGCATTCTTAACTATTCTCATCATGTTTTTCCTTTTGAGTAACTTTGGATGAATGATAACTTTCTGTCACATGGTAGTGCCATTTAAACAATCTCAAGAGTTTTTCTTTCCATGCCAAGCTTATATTCACTGGGGACCTGAGTAATACCTTATGTTCCTGAGCAAATGTGCTCACTAGGGCAGAATCTGTTTCTTTTGTTCTGTTGGAAAATTTCACTCTTCCACAATTTTTCCACAGATAATGCTCTCAACTATGGGGGTGAAAAAAAAAAATACCAAAACTTTGGCCTTCAGTATTTCTTCACAGGCTTTTATGACTAATTAGGCTTTCATCCAAGTATTCAAAAGTATTCATCTCATATTTCAAGCATCTAGATCACACCAGAATAAGGCAAACCTAAGTTTATCCTCAGCAAAACTCCTTCCTTATGTTCTCCTATTGTAATATCTCTTTATGCCATACATCAAAAGTCTCAAGGGACCAGAGTCTAAGACTTTGAGGCCAAATAGTCTGACTCTGAAAATCTATACAAGAAATCTTTATGTATCACGGCCTGAGAGCCCGACACAAATATTGCCCAGATGCACTTTACGTTTCCACTGTTTACTCCTTCCAGCTTTTGGTGGCAAAACCAGTCAAAGGTATTTGCAGTAGGCTGGCCTTTGATACATGACTGGTACAAACCAGAGAGCTCAAGCCCTGGAACGTACTGAAATAAAGGTTTCTGCAAGAGACACAGAAGAGACACAGAAGAGTCAAATGTCAGTATGCCCAAGCTTCCACAGGTCTGCATTTCTCCGTATTTATTATTTTATCCCAAACCTTTGGATAACCCATTTTGATAAAATATAGTGTGGAATCAATTAATTGGAACTCCTGCTGTCACCTCAGTTACTTGATTACTCGTAGTTCATGTATCAGATTCAAATAAGATCCAAATTGACCAAAATCTTTTCAGACTTCTGAATTTCATAGGGCACCTTCTGGTTTTTGTCAGTCAGGGTACTGCTCTCTCCATCAGTTTGGATTTTGTGTCAATGAGATTTTCCCCGAGATGGGCTTCCCAACTTGCTTGTGCCTTTCATTGACACTTTCAAGAAAAGCTTCACTTTCATACCAATTCTCAGATTAATACTCTTGTTACAGAAACACTTAGATGTGAAACAATTATTTTTCATTCAATCCAGATTTTCATGCTTATGGGTGTAAATGCAAAATTACGATCTTATGTAAATAGTATAGCTGTACTTTATTATCCAGATTTTTCTAATAATACATTTAAACTGATTTCTCTGTCTCTCCCTTTCTTATTCCTTTTGCTTTCCTTTCCTCAAGTTTTATATGACACAACCAGATACTACAAGGGCACTAGAAGTGAAAACTGGTAATATATTTATCTAAGACAATGTAGTTTTCACAGGAAACTGCTGTGAAAGAAACAGAATCTGTCATATAGCAAATTAAACTTAGATACCTCAAATCTTTGGTGACTTTACAGGTAATTGGATGTCTAAATATTAAAGGGATTCTCTATATTTTTCTAAGGATGGTCACAGAAACTATTAATTTCTAAAGCTGAATAAGTTTTGGGTTTTTTTAATAGCTCCCTTTGAGCTTTCAGGCTTTTTATTTATTATATTGCATTATATATAAACCAGCTGGATCTAAGCCATATAATTTTAGGCTTTATTTGGGATGCATTCAAGTTTTATGTATTCTAAACAGACTTGGAATGTCTATTGACATGAGTCAATCAACCAGAAATTGTGTTAAAATATTTTAAGCTCCACAAGTATTAAAAATCTTGCTAAATCAATTTTACTTTCTCTTGGATTATGTTGACTTAAAAGAAAATTCAAATCAAGCTGAAAAATTTCCTGTTTGATTTGCAAGCTTTCAGAAAAACCTTGGTTACTAGAATTCATGGCTTACCCATAGAGCACATGAGAATTGCCTTATCCATGTACAAACATACAAGATGTTCCAGCTGTGAAACTGATCTGAGATGGAAAGAGGTTGGGGGAGAAGAATATGATTAGAACTAAATTAATAACTGGAAGACATGAGTAATAACCAAAGGGTCCAAGCTGAACATAAATTATTGTGTATTAACATGTTAGTAAGAAGCAAAGTATTCAATGGGCATTAAAGCACAAGAGCTTAGATCTCTTGGAATTTAGGACTGATGAAGAGAAGCTGTTTATAAGCTGGGGACCTTTACCCTGTATTGAGAGCCTTTCAGATTGTGCTCATACCCAACACAGTGTGAAACACATCTGGAAACACAGCTCATGTCAAACCTCTCTGACAGCTTCCTGGCTTGCAGATCTAATTGTATAGTCATGATGGAACAGTCTTCCAAGTATGAGCCTAAATACTTTACTCAGTGGAGATGTAGGTACTGTTGAAGAGCTCCAGGGAAATCTGGTGTTAGCTTAAGCATATCAAGTGCAGGAGATCCTGCCTCTGGAGGTTTCAAAGATCGTAATTTTGCTTTACTGCAAACACACAAACCAAAGAATTTACCTTAAGTGCAATGAAGTGTCACCAGCACTTTGAATTTTGAATTGCCTCTGATTTCGAGTCCTGTCTCAGATCTCTTCACCAAAACCCTCATCACCCTCAGGCATTCACAATGACGACATAAGCAGTCTGTAGTGCTGGATAAGGAGCTACAGTCACAGGACCACCACACAAACAAGACAAAACACAAAAAGTACCCTGGTCTGTACAGCAACAAGTTATGGCTCCTTGTCACATGCTTCCACAAAGGAAAACAATCCATCTGGAGCTTTTCCAAATTCATGGTTTCTCGGTGATTTTTTAATTTATCCCTCTCGGTAAAAATTTGACCTTCACCGCAAAAAGGAGTGTTAGTTACGTATTGCAGCTTAGAAATGAAAACCACCAGCATAACACCAACATCTAGAAGTAAAATGCACGTGTTGCTTGACAGCATGGTAGAGGAAGGAATCACAATACAGACAAGCGAGGACAACTGAGGAAAAGCTGCATGGGCTAGCGGGAAGATGGTCACAAGTAGAATCAGCTAATACAGGAGGACACAAAAAAAGACACAAAAGGACACAAAAGAATGGGTGAAGAGAATAAAATTAAAATGAGCAGCATTTTTATCTTACAGTGAAACAATTAACAATATAATGTAGATTTACAGCTCCATCTAAAAATGGTGTGAGCTATACTTGTCATCAGAGGCATTATGTTTGGAAAGAGTGAGTTTCTCCAAGAGACAATGTACCTGTCAAAATGCAGCATGCCTAATGAAAATGGATGAAACCCCCAACCTAAAGATGAGACAGTACCTCATAAATTCTTTCTGCAAATTCAATGCTAATTGGCATAGGAAACAGGATAATCTGGAGAGCTGTTAACACAAGGTAATCAAAAACATAAAGAAAGTTTCCATTCAACAGTCTTAGATGATTTTTTTTTTTCCATTTCTGGTGCGTGTAACTACAGAGCCAAAATAACTTCATGTTTCGTTTCTCTTTAATTCAGTATATTTCTTGCTGTATCTGACCAATGGCTTTGTGCTACATGTGAAGAGATACCTAAAAAATCATCTGAACACACAGAGCCAAGTATCAATCTGTGTTTTCCAGTGCCAGAAACAAATGAATTCTTTTCCTCTTTCACCTTCTTTCTACTTCTTATCCACAGTCATAGAAAAAATAAATGTTTACTTCATTTTTGAAACCTGGCAGCTGAGCCACCTAACACAGCTCACTTATCTGCAGAGATAAGAGCCCGTTGGAGAAGGCTGGTGCTGCAAAGCTCATGCCAGGCTGTAAACATTGGAAGAGGCCATTTGATCTGAAAGGCTTTTCATTTGGGCCAGCCTCACATCCTTACATGGGCACTCACCAGATGAGCTTTGTTCATTTTCTGAAAACCACCCTTCTAAATGATTGTGGAACGAGATGACTTATTACCATATGACTTGTAGGATAAACATTTCCAAAATGAAACTAAAGTTTCATAAATAAGTGGAGCAGGGAAAAAGTGATGAAATTGTGGTTGTTTATTGCTAGAAGGAAAAATACCAAATAATAATTTCTGTAAATTTTATGCTGACTACTGGAATAAACAAAAAAATGCTTATCCACAGGGGACTATGTAAAGCAATAGATGAGGGTGCTTATAAATAACTTGTGGTAATGAGGGAAAGCTGTGTATATTTTTCTTCTCCACATGGGATATGCCAAAACGAAAGTGTGTCAAAAAGACTTATGTCAAGATTTTTTAAAACCACAAACAATTTTGGTTCCTATGTCTACAGATGTCCTGTGAGAGCTGGATTTAGAGGTAAACAATGTGTGAAGCTGGAATATACTTAATGGTTTACAAAAACTATTCAACGTTAACTTCTGGAGAAGCAGACACTGGACAAGGCCTGCAATGTCCGTTCAAGCCCATGAAGGTAAAAACTAATGCCATAGAAGAAAATCAGAATTTTGTCTTTAATCAGAGGGGACCAATATATCGTCCTATTGAATGAGCCTCTTCATTACAACCCAGGAAAGAAAGAGGGGGCTGGAATTGTAATGTGAGAAGGACATGCAAGATTTCACTTACTCTGCGGTATGTATTGTGTGACAGCACCGATCCTTTGAACATACAAAGTAGTATTAAAGTCAATATATCTCCACAGGCCTCTGATGCTAATCTTGTTTTTCTCATTTTAATAATGTGATGCTTTATACAAATTACATATACTATAGGCAATCTTCCAGGACTTCTTCAAAAAATATATTAAAATATTCAGCTGATATATCTCGACAAATAATCTTGCTAACAGTGCTTCAGATTTTAAACAGTTCCTGTTTTGTGGACAGTTTGGATGTCTATCACATACTAAGACATCCAACATGCCATCATAAAGGAGTGGAAAGCAGTTTGTAAGCCTGGCACTGCAGAGAACGGTTTAATCTCCCAGATAGTGTTATAATGGGATATAGCCAAACTGAAAAAGGGGAAGAAAATGAGTTGTCTACCCAAGCAGAAGGATCAGAAATTAATTACTCTTTGGAACAGGGCTAAACTGTGCACTCTAGGAGAGGAAAGAAGCTGACCTCAGCCTGACAGGATGTTTGGAAAGGGAGCAAGCACAGCACATGCTCTGAGATGTCAGATTCTGCATTTTCAGGATCTCTCTACCCAAGGAAAAATAGCATTTGCTTTGACCTGACAATTTGTGTGCTAAAGACAACTGACTGGAAATGGCTGCTGACACATTCTATGAACTGAAAACTGTCCTAGACAGCAGAAAAGAAAGGTATTTGTCAAGAATAATAGGCCTGGAAAGATTCTTTGAATCCCCTAAAATTCCAAGTAAGCAGGACATCTGATCAAAGAGGTACAGGCCACATCTACCCTAGACACCATGTAGGATCCCAAAATTGTCTCCAGCACCATGTAAGAAGCTTAATGTTGACACTAAATGTCTTAAGAAGGCAGGGGAGGGAAAAAGATGAGCAGATCTCTGCATGACAGCCAGTATAACCATGAAACTTAGCACGGCCAAGCAAGTGTCTGTGTGGAACTTAGTTGCCAGTCACAGTCAAATCACAACAGGAAGGCAAGTAGGTTGCATGTTTCAACTTGAATGTATTTATTTCTTTATTGTTAGTGATTCTATAACACATATGAGAGCATTTTTAAGTCTTGTGCAAAGCCTGTCTTTCGTGTGTGTTTATCAGAAGTCAGAAGGTTACACTGAATCCACAGAGGACCCACAGGGAGAAGCAGATGCTGATGAACCATTAAGATTTCTGTGTTGGTCCAGGGGGCTGCAGAGACTCACAAGCATAAGAAACACATAATGTGTGTCCAGAAAATACATTGATGGAAGCAGGAAAGAAAAGAGCCTGCTGATACAGAGAGGGATGCAAACAGAGAAAGCCTGACTGAATGTGGAATGGATGGTAAAACTTGCAATTTTATTCCCAAGGAAAATTTATTAATATGAATTCTGCATGACATTTAACAATTTTCATTGCATTAAAAAATGAAGAATTCTTTATTTCATAGAAATGTCTATCATTCACTGGTTTTAAATGGTACATGAATTAACTGTGCAATTACCTCCGTTATTCACTGTACTTAAACATTGCCTCAGGAAAGCTACGACCACATAGACAGTCCATAAAACCCCCATCTTGTTCTTAAATAAACTAGACCTGAGAGCTAATTATGACATTCCTTATCACTAAAGTGTACTCTTCCTTTCTTAGGTAGGATAACAATCAGCCCCCGGAGACCTCTATTAAATCTGGGCCTTTTGCTCCACAGATAAAATCGTAGGAATTACAGCATTTTGTCCTAGAACTGATAGTGGGAATAAATATACAGAAATAAGACTAGCAGTTTCTTAGCAAACTAAGTTTCCTTCACCTAAACTGGTAAAGAAATACAGAAAACAGTCTGGGTCTAACATGTTATGATAACATAGTGCGAGATCTAACTTAAGCCTTGTATTACAATAGCATCAAAAATGTCCTAGATGCTGCTGAGAGAATTAAAGTCTTCTCTGGTGTCAGCAGACAGATTATGTGGTTTGCAGTCAAGGCATATCACAGAGTCAGAGACTTTGGTGATGTCTCAGCACATAATATTTTGGAATGACATAACTTATTAGGTCCAGCCTTATTAGGCTTGATGCTGTGCAAATAGCTGCAGACCTCCTGAGGTCACAACACCTCTGCTTTTTGCCACCATTTGTTGACTACAAAGCACCCAATGGCTACATCTGCTCCTCTGTGGGAGGCTGCAGTCTCTTATAATCGCCATGATCTAGTCAAAAGAGAGAAAATATAAGTGAAGCACAGGACAGAATGTTTATGTGGGAAAGAATTTACCTTGACTACTAGGAGAATTTTCCCCAATTACATTTAAGGAATAAATGTTTTGTTCTTCCATGGGTGAGGGCAGTAAAAGAGAGCCAGGGGAAGAATCTGGAGGGCTGAGGACAAAAGTTGCAGGCTAAGAGTGTAGCCAAGCTGAGAGGACTGAGGAGCAGGGAAACACCATGGCAATTCCTGACTGAATCAAGCCTTAGAAATAGTGTCATAATGCTCTAAAAGGCTGCACCAGGAACGCAGGGAGGGAAGGTGAACACTGGCAGCAGCTGGGATGCAAGCCTTATACCACGTGCTTTGTGAAGCCCCTAATGTGAAAGCTACTTCATGAGGCAAGGGCACTTCTCCAATATGCTGAGTGACATTTTCCTCCAGGCTGCCATTGCTAGCAGCTCTGTGCAGATGTGCTCTGAGAGACATCAACTCCCATCCCCACCCCACAGATGCCTGGGCAGGGCTCGCAGCCAGAAGGTGCTCCTGGGCTGGAGAGGAGGTTTAAGCTTGATGGTGTTGGCAAGCTGCCCCATGCCCTGGCAAGAGCTGCACAGAGCACCTGCAGAGACCTTCTCCATCCCAGACTTCCTTACAAGGCTGGAGGCTCTTCCAGTTAGTGACTGTGAGTAAAACACAAAGAGAAATATATTAGATTTATATAGAGGTTTTTATATTAGAATTATATTTCCATCCGTGCAGCTCTTGAGTAGCAGCACAGAAATATCCACTCTCAATGTGCACAAGTCTTATCCCAAAGCTGTGGTGGCACTGACCTGGGGTGAGGTGTGGGGGGTGGGTGAGACACACTCCTACACAGGACACAAGGAGGGAACGGTGTGTCTGTCCAAGTAAACTCACACACCTTCTGTCCACCACGGCTCATTTTTTGTGTATTTCCCTCCAGAACGATCTTTTCTCATGTCTTGTGCAAAGACTGTGAACTCTTCAGGGAAGTATATCTCACCCTCTGCTTACTGCTTGCAGGTTTACCCACTGATTTCTCCAGTGCACTTCTGTCTGCACCAGGATCTACACAGGTACTTCTGTCTACATCAGGACCTACACCAGTTTCTCCTCAACATTGCTAAATCTATATTAAATCCCAGAATTAGGGATGTAAATTCACAAGTGTAGGGCAGGAGGCCCACAGCACCACAGAAAGACAGACAGCAATCTTGCTCTGCTCTTTCCACCTTCCTCTACAGGACTACAGTGCTCACACTGAACCAGGACAGCCCTACTCAGTCACAGATGTGACTTCATTTTTAATTTATTTTTTTTATTACAGATGACTTCTTTATTCCAAGGAACAAAGCCTACAAACCACAGAGGATCTGGTAAAGCCATTTTTGTCCTGCTGGCTGGAGCCCAGTGGCTTGGTCAACCCAGCCTAACCAGATTCTTCAAAGAAGAGCAAAGGAAAGTATCCCAGAGACTCTGTTTAATGACAGATGAGCATGGGCATGACAGCACTCAGAGCACCCTAGTCTGGCATCACTTCCACTGGGCTGCTCCATCACTGCACCTTGTCCCCTCAGGCTGCCTCTAAAACACACAGATCCAATTACCTAGCAACCAAACTCAGGGATCAAACACTTGTAACACATTCAGGCAGGAACTGCCAAAGGAGGGAGGCTATTGACTTGGGTCCAAATAATTATTTTGCTTAACGAAGCTAATATAATCCTGATTACTGGGGTAATGGAGACTTTTAAAACAGCTATGGATAATTAAAATGAAATAAAAATAATAATAATAAAAACTATCATAAATATAGTCACCATGAATCACAATACTGTACTTTGCATATACTGCTGATTCAGTATTTTGGACATATCAAAACCCAATTAATTTTCTTTGTCATTTCAGATCCCTAAGTTGAGAAATTCTCTTGGAGAGAAAGAAGACAATGAAAAACCTTGGGTTTGTTGGCTCAAAGTTCCAAGCAATCCAGTTTCTAAGTTTTATGTTCCTATTTCTGTTTTCATATTACTTGAGGATGAACCTACTGATAGGGAATTAAAAATAGGGCACAATTATTAAAAACAGGGGAGTGATGTTCTTTATCACTTCAGCCTAGAGAAAAACAGCACATCATCTATCACTCCAGTCAAGAAATGTTCTTAAGAAAAAAAGACATTATAAAATTTGGGGAGATGATCAATACCTATAGTGTGCTGAGAAGCAACCAAATTACTCAACTTTTTCATGCGTTCTGAAAGCAGACCTACAAAATGCAGAGGAAGAAGTGAGGAAAGAATTCAAGGTTAGATAAATGTTGCTTTTGCTTTTAAGGAAAAAATAGTCTTCTGCAATTTTGTTTCTTCCTTAAAGAAATATTTTAAATTTTCATTGGTTCAAAAAAAAATCTGTTACAACTATAGTAATTCAAAAACTGCAGAACAAGGCAGATCCTTCTTCCATGTCCTCTGGAAGTTCAGCATTTGGACACAATAACTTATTTTGCCTAAATTGAATGAATCTGTCAGTTTCTGGAATGGGAGAAAACACACGTATCTATATGAAATCCAGGGCAGGTCAATTTCTTGACCCAGCATGTCTAGAATCAGTGAAAAGATTCCAGAGCTTAAAAGTGTTGGTACATTGAGACCCTTTGAGCTATCCTCAGCTAAATTACGTTATGCAAAGCATAACACAAATCACAGATAATTAAGTCAGAATCCTCACTTCCCTTCCATATTACTAATACTATTCTTATCACAGTTGCAATCAAGTATTTTACATTTTTCTTTAAATGTTATTGTGAAAAGAAATTATTATCATTGTTTTTTTCCTGTTTACAAAACACGTGACAGATTTTTTCTGGGACACCTCTTCCTGCAAGCTATCTGATTCATCTAATACAGGACCTTGCAAGAAGCTCAGAGAATGTACCTCTGCTGAGAACATCAATATAGAGTGACAAGAACACCAGTACAGATGACAATGACTTGCTATAACTTGTTGTGGGATTGCAGCTTGCCTAGGGATCAGGTTGGACTAGGACGTGCTTACAGGTCTTCTTGAGTTGTCTGCCATTCAAAACTGCCTCATCTGTCAGAGGTCACCAGGCCCAAAAGCCACCCATTCCCAACTGTACTGCAGTGAAACTCTCCCTAAGGTGGAACTAATACAGAAGAGAAACCTCTTTTGGGTCAATGTTGTGCTGAGCAGATCGAAGCAGATACAGCTGAGTCAAGTCAGTGAATTTTTTTCCCAAGGGACACATATATCTCATATGATGGTATCAAAAATTATTTAGATACATGTGCGTGAACTGGGGGCATTAGCATGGAAGGTTGTTTGATTCTCTTTCCTCAGAACTGTGATTTACTCCACACAAAATAAATATCCAGTTGTGCAATATGTGAAGACAATATGGTGGACTGGAGTGATCTGGTGCTCACTAATGCTCATCAGACTCCAGAAGTTGATGAACTGCTCCTCACAACTGCTTCTCCTTAGTCCTCTAGTATGGAAGTGGTAAATATTTAACATCAGAGTTTCTTTTTCTTTTTGTTTTTCTCTTGGCTCTCAACCATGGCATTCATATTGCTACTCTTAATATTTGCGCACATCCACTATTCTCATTATCTCTTCTCTCATTTTTAATCTATTAAAAAACCCTACACTTTTAAGTTCATATTTTCCATGTTCTCAGAAACCAGTGCTTTGGATCATAGTAAATTTTTACTCTTTTTTTATTATTAAGCTAAAGAGAAGAAAGAAGCAAGAAGTATAGGGAATTATGTGCCTCCAAAATCACAGTCTCTTGCATATAGAATGGAAACAAGGCCAGACACAGAAGGGCTGGAGAGATTGCCTAGGATATATGATGTTGCCATTATTGAACACGTCCTCTTTCCATTAAGGTAGATTCAAAGTTCAAACTCACTGTCATGATTTATCATGGGCTACTATTTCCATCATTGTGACAAACCAGGCTCTCAGTAAATCAGACATGAAGGCCATATCCTGAGACTTCGAGGCCACAGTTTCAAGATGCAAAATTGAAACTAATCAGCAGGTTTGCCTCATCTTTAATCCCCAAGCTGAGCTGTGTCCACTGTGACACCTCAGGGCATGCATACTTTTGAACCCTGAGTTCATATTCTCTGTGAGGAACCACAGTGAAATCGATGATCACAACAGCTCTCTCCAGTTACCATGAGTGAACAGCAGGACATTGTGTCACCACATTCCTGCATGTATTTTCATGTCCTAATGACAGCTTTGCTTTGAAACTACTTATGCTTTTTAGCAAAATTTTAAGGGGTTCCAGAAGTAGAAGGCACGGAGTGCCAGAAGGCCCCATGCATTTCAGATGGCTTCTACACATTAACTCCAACTTCATGAACCCTCATGGTCCAGGAAAACACAGTGCATGCCTGGAAGGAACTCAAACAGCAACATGAACATTAAATGAAATCCAGACAGACAAACTACAGATCCAAGACCTTTCACCCCCAGTCAGCAGTGGCAGGCAGAGAAACTCACAGTTTTTAGAACACCACAGGAGGATAGAGGCGTAGTAAAAGAGGGAAACTTTGAAGAATTGATGAAAAACTTTAAAGTTAATATCTAGACACCTTACTGCCTTTTCTTAACAGCTGCATGGGATAAAAATAAAGGAGAAGGGGTGAATAAGATAGAAGTTTTTCAGAGGTCTGCATCTACAAAGTAAATTCTGTGAATATGAGATATGAAAAGGCTCTTTAGATGACAGATTGTGTGAACCAACCTATACAGGTAATCAGGGCAACCAATCCACAGCTGAAATGCAAAGAGATTTATCTCATTACCTTGCTAACACCAGGTAGCAGAGACACACAGGGGGACAAGCTCCCTTGGATTAGCTCATCCTAACAAAAAGGGGGAGCCTGTTGCCTGCCCCAATATATCAAAAAGCTTCATGCATGCACAGTTTATCACAAGGTTTTGCTTTTATTATCTCTCTCTCCTCCAGCAGAAGGCTTAAATATGTCTGTGGGAGTGTATTACCCCTGCAGAGGAGTACTATTCAAAACAGGCAGAGGATGAACGACAGTAGGCATAATAAAAGTTGTCCCAAACTGATATTCTTAGCATTGTCAGCTGAAAGGTCAGTTTGAGAGAAACTATTGCCCCCTCACCAAATCTTCTGGTTTTAACCCTCTCCTCCCAACTCAGATTAACTTGGCTTTTAGTAAAATTATCCTTTCACAATTACTGAGGAAGGTCATTCAATACTAAAAAATGGCCAGTTACAAGAGCACACATAGTAGACTCAAAGCCACAGGAGATAAAATATCTAGTCTGTCTATGTTGCCTTTTGGTTGAAGGTGTTGGGCACATAGTGAAAATTTTTTTCAGACCAAGAAATGTAGTGAGAAAACTCTTAAAAACCCAACATAGCACTGCTGATTTTTTTCACTAGATCATTTAGTGTAGATATTTGTAATGCAAAGATGAACAAATGCTTGACTAGAAGAAGCAGGACACACAATAAAGGATGTCTGAAAAGATGGTATTGCAAGAAAATGATCAGCAATCCAAATTTTTACAGGAAAGAAATAAGGTGCCTTTCATCACTATATGCCAAGAACTAATGGGGAATTTGGGTGATTGCATTGGCCAGTCAGAGCCGTCTTCAGTTAAAAATGATCCAGTTGCTCATGCCTGGGGATCCCAGAAGAGAGTGGAATCCTAGGAAGAAACATTGAATACCAGCTCATGACACCTGGAAATTTAGCAGTCAGAAGCTGATTCACAGCAGGACCAACTCAGTGAGTAAAACCAAACAGGTTTTGAGCAGTAACAATTTCCCTAATGATGTTTCTTACCAAGGACAATTTCTGAGGCAGTGAAGATACAGGTGAAGACAGAGGCAGACACAAACTGTGTTTGAGAAGCACAAAGGGTTGTTCTATTGCATTTGTTATAATATCTCAATTTAATCTAGTTATGCATCAGTTCTTTCAAAAATAAGGTCATGCAGCTTTCTCCACGTTTCCGGTGACTCACCCGTGTTAAACAAAAATGTGGAGCAATGTAACTATGTGCAGGCTACAGCCTCTGAACAGTAAGAAGTTCTCGTTACCTTATTTTAGCATAAATTTCATTTCTTCTGGATTGAGACCAGTGTTAGATAACAGCATTGTTCTCATTCATTTACTAAGAGCTTTGTGAAAACCAGGCTTGCTGTGCAACTGTCCTAAAGCTGTGGGAGCCCACCTCCGCCACTGCAAGCAGAGACAGAGAATGCACCTCTGCATGCATCTGTGTGCACGTGTCTACATGCTCACGTGTGAGCGCGTATATCCCAGTGTGAAGCATCCCCTAGTGATATTAGAAATCACATTTGGCACTGTTAAAACTTCCTGGTGATGCCAGGATAAACAATGGGAAAAAGTGGTGATGGGCAATGGCTGGCTTATGGTGGGAGCTGAAGGAGAGATAGACATGGAAAAAAGAAGATGGAAAATCCTAAAGACAGCACGGAGGACTGGGATGCACTTATGCTTGGGATGGGGCAGAGATGAAGAAGAAAACCAAAGATAATGAAGAGATGGTCACTAAGTGCTAAGGGAGGGGAAACACTATTTTATCTCCTATATAATACATAATTAAGAAGAAATATTGTAAATCTCTTGCAAGGGATTATACAGCCATCTTCACACCAAATATGAAGCCAAATGACCTCACATTTAGTGATTTGAATATGGTCAATATTTTTTTCTTAAGAACATGAAGCAAATTAGCTCTGGCCACTCCCAAAGCAAAAAAAAATTAGGGTATCACACAGAAAACTGAAAAACTATTAGGAATAAATACCACAGTACTCCCATAGTCTTTGCATTATATCTTGCTTGATAAGCCAGTCGTTCTTTGGAAAAAAACAGAGAATGTAATAGATGCTTCTTCCCTTATAACAGTCACAATAATATCACATGCAAACTTTAGCCAACAGAATTCTTTAGGATCTGAATTTTGCACATGTGAAGTTCACCAGGGTGCGATGAAAAGACAAACAAAGCATTTTTCAGGGACAGATCCAGGCACACACTAACAGTGCTTTGGGACAGCAGCTATCTCTCAGTCACCCCAGTAAGGGCTCTCCCAGGCAGGATTAAGGCAGTTCCTGCTCCCTCTGCACCACCTGCACTGCCTGCTCGCATGCAGAACTGAGTGCTCATCTCGTTCCCTCCCTCCAGGACCTGCTCACCCACCACATGCTGGGTGAACCATGTTTGTACAGTTCCTAGCACTATGACTCATGGCTGAGAGACAGCTCCAAATCGTTCATCACAGACAAATCAGGACTCGTGCTGGCACCCTCTTACAGCTTAACTGCCAGCAGTGGTCGTGTTCTCAGGTTATGATACTATCATGATACTAACAGACTTCAACTGTTCATAGCATTATATGTTTCCCCTTTGCTTTGCAAGTCTCAGTATAAACTTCTAAAGCTTTCCTTTCCGTTTTCAGTCATGACTGTGATTATTAAAAATTCTGCAGTATACTCTTTGTTCTCACTTTTTCAGTGTTGTAGATGCTACAAGATTTGAGGTGTTTGGACCAATTTACTATTAGGCTCTGACTATGGGAATTTTCTGACTTTTTGCATATTTACAGATTTCTTCTCTAAGGTGTTTCTTTCAGGTTCTAAATCTCCACAATTATTCACTTATATAAATTCACTCTCCTTGAATTATTCAGAAATAACGATAGTATGGAGGCTGTGGGAGGTGTGTTATTTAACTACTTTAGTTGAGGTAACTTTAAATACTTAACTCAAGTGCAAATGGAGGATAAAAGTTAAGAGTTGATGTTCTCAGGAGAATCCAGAAGAGAAGATTCTGGTAGTGTGAAGGGAATAAGGAGCTCATTGAAAGAGCTTTAAACTAGATTTGACAGGA
>WAAG01041452.1:12963-25968 GCA_013390105.1 Tichodroma muraria
CCATATCAAGGATGACAAAAGGAAAATAAAAAGCACTCATGCATCACAACCTACCTTTGCGTAGGCCTCCTGTGATGGGACAGATTCTCTCAAAACCACTGAGACATGACCTTTGATGCTCCTCTCCCTTCAGCTGCAGGACAGTTCAAGTCCCAACACTTCAATTTAGCTTCTGTGCTGGCTGAGATCCTCCTTCAGAGGTTACTCTAAAGGGAAAAAAAAGAAAAACAGGCATCATCATTCCCTTCAGAGGATTTCAGGTGCTCCATATAATTTACAGGTAGTGCCTAATCTCACTGCCCTAATGAGATTTTAAGTACATTGATTTGGGATTTCCCCAGCTTTTCTGACTTAGCAAGCAGGGTGCAGTTGGTTTAATATTTCCATCCCACAGCCCAGACCCCACACTACCCTACTCTACAGAGTTGCTCTGAGTGCATTTCAGCATCAAACTACCAGGCTAAGCCTTTCTGTACCAAACTGTAAATATCCCAGTCTCTAAAATTCTCCCCCTGGGAGACTGAAAGGCAAAACTTCATTTCAAGCAGAAGTTCATGTGTGAAATTTGCACGTGAAACCTGTGAAGCCAGCAGGCACTTCCGAGGGCTGGCACATGGTGAAATAAGGGTTTTTTCCAAACTCAGCCTTACAGAGAACAGGAGGGACAGACAGGGGACGCTGCCCATCACCTGTGTCCCAGCAAGAGCACAAAGCTGGTGCCAGGCACAGCTCGGTCTGACTCAGGTTGAGCTCTGTCCCTTCAACACCTCCTGATGTTTAGTGCTGGGACTGCCCAGATTTCCCACTGAAAACCTAACGTTGTCCAGGGTTTCTTGGCACATCCCCTAGCGGAATGATGTGCCAAGAAATACACAGCCAGAGGGCTGTGCTTTTTTTTTTTTTTCTCCATAGGCAGAAATAATGATAGCTCTTAGAAACCTGAGAAAAGTTATCTACATATTTCAATTTGGTACCTTACAGTATCAGTAAGCAATAGAAATTCTGAGTAGTACAAAATTTGAAGCATTTTTTTCTCATGTTCCTCAGTAATTTTACAAGCTATTTTTCCATGCTTTAGAGCGTGAATTTCATTCCATTATCTAATCCATGTCTACTAATTAATCAAATTGCTTTAAACAGGGAAATTTGATCTAAAATCTTTTGTTCATTTGCAACCAAGTAAAGTTTGATAAGAACAGACAGTTTGGCAGTGCCTGTAAATCCTTGTGGAGCAAGGAAATTAACATCTTGGCACTCAGCTCTGTAATGATGTGCCTGATTTCATGGAAAAAAGACAACAAATTCATTTCCATACCTCAATAATACTTCGCTTTTGCTTTACCCTAATTAACTCATTGAAAGATGAAAGCTGGACTTTTTTTAGGCATACCTGGTTCCTAGAACGTGCAATAGGGTGGAAAAATGATAAATTTGTAGCTTTCTGATAAGAATACTTCAAGGCAAAAAGCATTTGTATGCTAAGAATAAATTCACTGCAGTCTATTTTGTAGCTGAAGAGCCAACAAAATAGTTAGCTAGAAGTACTTTAAGGGTTATTTTATAAGTGTAACTAATTCAGCATTGATAATTTGCTTGAGCAGTAGGCTGTTGCTCATTGCAGCTCATGTTGCTTCAGGAGAGTTTCATAAGAAAGGAACATCCCAGACAAAGCTGTGAAAGGCCTTCAATGTTTGTTTGTTCTCATTGGTTCATCTGATGCAGGGATGCCCACCAACATTAAGCAACAAAATAAAGGGAAATCTATGTTACTTGTAATATTGTTCTGTATATTTTCTTCTTCCTTCCTCTTTCAAGAGGATATTACAGCAGCATTTAACTCTTCCCCAGGCATCCTTGCATTATCTGAGCCCCTACATCTGGGGTTTTTTTCCCATTTTTTCTTTATATATCCCCCCTTTTACTGTTGAGATACATTGGGATAAGGTTTTTTTATAAAGTAGCAGATAAATGACCATCCAATGGTTTTAGCTGTAAGTGGTCTTCTAAAACAGCATTCTTCAAGTGAAAAGCATGATATTTACGATTTTCACTTTTGAAGCACCGAGTGCAAGGTATGAGCAGAGATATTCAACACATTCCACCTGATCTGCTCAAAATTTGTAAAACTATTAATATTTCAAAGAAACTCACTGACTTTTCACAGAAACTAACATGGATTTTGATTTTCTTTAGTTTTTTCTTCTTATTTTCAAATATAGAAACATGAATATTTCTATGGCTGGAGGATCCTGATATGTGCAGAGCCATGGTGAAAATAAAAAAAAAAAAACAACCCAAAAACCAAAACAAAACAAAAACAAAAAAACAAACCACAGCAAACTGAAGTCTAAATGGTTTGCTGGTTTATTTTAAAAATACCTAAATGGGAAAAACACATTCCCAGCTGTTGCAGGTGTGTTGAGTTTTAGTCAAATACAGGTTTGTTTGGTGAAAAGTAAATTCCCGTCTCTTAGGAAAATACCCATAGTTCATAAAAATACAAAAAATAATAAAAATGCCTGCTGTTTAAACACCCAGTGAACACTGGACAACACACCTTACCGCCTAGGATACTATGAACTTTCTTTTGAACTGAATTAAAAAAAAAAGTTGCACATCTAGGAGCTGAGTTTTTAAACTTATTTGTACATATTTGAGTAGTATTTTCCCAAATGCATACTCAAAAATTACACTTAAAATGTTTTTAATTTTGTCAAGGGATAGAGGTTCCCCTAATGGCCTGCACGTGAAATCAACAGAAATAGTTTACAACAAGACCTGCAAAGAGCAACTCTAAGGAGCAACATGACCCGAGAAGCCTGCCTGGCTTTTTATAAACTTTTTTATATACTACAGAATGTTAGAGGAAGCAAGTCCCCTAAATTAAAAAAAAACCTATACGATAATAAAATTTGGGAAACTGGGACAAAACATGAAGATGTCACACATGAGGATTGTGGAAATGTAATGTCTAATTATAACTTAATTTTGGAAATATTTCCTTGAACCTCATCCCCACTATCTGGGTCTTGTTTTGATTAATTTCTAAACGTTTGAAGCAACACGTTCCCTTCTTGTAGCCCTTAGAGTTTTATACCATAACTATAATATGCTATTTTAAGAGGTGGTTCATTTTAAATGTTAATTTCTTTTCAAGAGTTACTTTCAAAATCAGATCACACATTTACGTATCTAAATTTTAAGTACCTAACCTTAGATATGTGATTTTGAATATTCAGGGATTAATCTTCACATGAACGAAATTAAATTCACATCTCGTGGCTAGAATCAATTACTCTTTAACATCCTTAAAATGCTGGTATGCTAATACAGTAAAATCTAAAAAGAAAAATGATCCAAAAGAACCTATTTGAAAGGAAGCCTGCCTTCGACCAAGCAAGAGAGGCTGCATTATAGTCATGGGCACTTTATTTCTGTAACACCAGAGGTAGCACCAACCTACAGGCAAGTTCATTAATCTCCCCTGCTCCAAGGAAATGGAATGTCATGCACTGCACTGTATTCTTTATTGCTATTCCTGCATAGCTTTTCCATCAGGTTCTTTGTTAAAGATAAAACTGAGAAAAGTGTAGATGGGATTTTAAGAATCTCAGAGTTGTAGGGTCACGAATATTCTTCTCTCAATATGACCCACAGTCTGTCCAGCTCTACAATTTATAGGGCAAGGATCTAAAACATGGTCACTGTAAAAGTTTTACATTATCTCCTTATATATCAGTGCAGAGATAAAACAATTACATGTATCTATCTCATAATGACAACAAAAAAAACCCTAAATTAAGACACAAATGAATAAATAAATCTGCTTTATAGGGCTTGCTTAAAAATGTTAATATGCCATTATTTAATGAAAGATACAACATACTGAATATTTAATCAATTTCCTTATTAATTCTAATCGGTCTTCCCAGATTCATAGCTGTCATTAATTTGGATTCCTCCTCACAAGAAGTCAGAAAATCAGTAAAAATAATATTACAGATGATCTCTTAGAGGCAGAATAGGTCCCTAAATTTAAAGAAGTTCACACATTTAAAACAAGCATGTATCAGTATTGATAGAAATACAAATGCAGACTCAGGCATTCTCAAGTCAAAAATATTTAAAAGTATGATAATTGAATTACACTTGACTTAATAACTGCAACCTCAACACAATAAAATTCTAATAGTTAAGATGTTTGACAGCAGCAGTTTTAGTACAAAAATGCTTATTATTTTAGATAGAAGCACAGAAGGACAATCAGATTTCATGTAGTAGATGTAGAGTATATTCCTCTAGTATTCTCTACTGTACAATGGGGGCATGGCCATGATAAGAATATTATAAATATCCTCCATAAAAAGGAAACCACCTGCAGTACTACTTATTTGTGTTCTCTGACATGCTTTTCTTCATGTTTACAAAGAACCTGCAATTCTGTCTTGAATCTCAGTTTTCTTACTGAATATTTCAAGTCCTCACTTTGTTCTTCAAAGGGCAGCCCACCTGATGCTGTACCTTTTACATCCACACACACTCATGCCAGCTCAGTTTTCCAGCTCTCCAACACCTCTGAAGCATCACAGAAGAGCTGAACAGTAAGCATTATTTAGCACAAAGCTTGGGCTGTTTTGTCAATAGCCTTCATTGAATTTTACCAAGATAAACCAGGATCACTTGCCTCATAAGGAAACAGTGATGCAGAAATGCCAGGTGAGTTTACCAGCTTCATACAGTAAATATTGGGAGAAGCAAGGACACAACACTTCTGACCATCAGCCATATTGTCTCAGCATTGAATCCCATTGCAGGTTGCTTATTAGCTTGTTTTCATTAAAATCTGTGAAATAAATCTGGGAGAGGTACCAACAAGTTCCATGACTCTGATGGATTTTTCCCAATTACTGAGTCATTCATTTTCCACTGTTAATCTGCCCTTCAGTCTGCAAAATGTTCAATTTGGATTACTTCAGCCTAATTTTCTCTTTTTCTAAATAGCGAAATGCCTGCAGTCTCCATAAAATGTAAGTAATGTGAACTTTCAGGCCCAGAAAATGCAACATGAAGGCTAAAATAAGCAGTCTGGCTTGGGCAACACAACTAAAAATGGATTTGAAAAAACAGTGCAGGAATTGTCCTTCTGAGAATAAGTTATGGAAACTCCTCATATGAATAGAGTTATCGAAACTAATTAAAATTCAGATTAATTCCCGGTTTTCATGTAACCTCTGTAGTGTTTATTTCACATTGACTAACATAGGTCAGAAATAACTAACTTATGCTTTGCAGCTAAACTTGTATCTACCTATAATGCTTGCCAAGTTTAATATTAATGGAGATTTGGGAGGGTCTTGGGTTTGTTAGCTGTGAGTTTCTTTCTTAAACCTCTGACAGAGAGGACACTGCCCTATAGCCTTCCAATAAAGACAGACACTTCGCAACAACCTTACTTATTTTCAAATATTTTTTTTTTAATTTTGTCAAATGATCAGTTAAAATCATCAGTAAGAAATTTGGTTGCTCAAGTAAAAGCTCTACATTTGCCCAAAGTCCAATACATATGTGACAAGATTTGTAATCAACAGCACAAACCTCAGCATCAGTTTGGTATTTTCTGTCCATATAATTCTAGCAGCAAGAATTTAAGCTTCTGAGCACCTACAGCTTGCAGAAATATTTGCTGCAATTTTAAAGTTTCCTCTGTTATTTCATATAGAATATCCAGAAGGCTCTTGATAAGACAACCAACTATTTGAGTAGAAGTTCTGAAAGATCCTAATAATTTATAACACAATCAGTGACCATAAGGTAAATAAGTAGTTTATTGGAGAAAAATATACTTGTTCCTGAAGCCATGTCAAATTTTTAAAGCTTCAACCTGATGAATTCCAGTTTTATGTGGATAGCATTACACCTATAACCTTGCCACAGATTTAATCATTATCTACTGATATAAACCACATGTACTAGATTTAGGAAAATATTTTTTGATAAACATAGTCCTTTGATACATAATTGAGACATAATTTTGCTTCTCCAAGGGAAAAGATATGTGAAATAATCACTTGCAAAATTACACCTATTACATCAAGATTTTGTTTGACCTGAATAATATGTATTTTGGGGTTTTTTTATCAAAAACGCATACAATAGATGCTTTGACAATTTTATTGCAGCGTGCTTTATTGACTTGTGGTTTAGGGGGAAGAAGGGCTAGAAAGGGAAAACAAAATTCTCAGTATAAAATGTGGGATTATCATCAATGGAGGAAGAAACCACAACAAAACAACAGCAAATACAGTATGCTAACACCTGATCTTTTAACTCTATGACTTCTCAGTTCTGTGCAGCTCTAAATTACACCCTACTCAGAAACTCTTGAGCTAAGAGATGGGCATGACCATGTTTCAGTGCAGCAGCTGCCTGCATATGATGTGTGCCACAGAATATTTGCCTAGAGATGTCATTGCTATATGTGGCAACACCTAAAAGGTAATTTTCCATGTATAACAGTAAAACTGATAATAACAGAGGCTCATACATCCTCCAAAGAGACACTGTTTTAGGAGAAGGATGAATGTATTTATACATGAAATGTGCATGGATGTATTATTGCCTTGTCTTGAACTCTGTTCCTACAATCACAATCATAGGAGGTTATGCTGATCACATTCCCAAGGAAAAAAGCTCTCTCAAAAGATCTAGAAATTGGTGAAAAATGAATGATCACTGAAACCAGTGCTTATAAAATTAATGAAATTGTGTCACTGCCTTCAAGGACTTGACTTAAATAATTTCTGTTTGAAAAAGCAGTTTGTCTAATATCACCCTCCAGAATATCCTGTAACCATAATGAATTCATACAAAATTACATTTTTTTTAGATATACACAACAATCTTATTACAATGAAAAATTCAGTGTGTTATTTATTTCCAAACACATTTTGGATAATAAGCAGGATATCAAGTGACATCTGTTACCAATGCCATAATAAATGAAAAATCTTGGCCTAGTTTAACTTATTAGCATAAAATCTAGTTTATTTACTACTAAGCAACTTAACAGAAACATTAGATTGTAAACCCACACACCTATGCCCCCACTGTAAAACGAAAGTATCTAGGATCTTTATGAAAGTGTTTTCCAATGATTTTCAACAGAGTAAGTGGTAAGTCTCTTAGTAAATTTTTCAGGTCCTGGAGAGCTGTTATATTGGCATCTCATGGATCATATTGTTCATTTTAATGATGTAAAATGCTGGCATTGACTTCCACATAAATGGTCTCCATGAATTTGAATTGTGGGATTGAGGCCTACTACTATAGATTGGTAAATTAATTTTCCCCTAATGCTACAAATGCCATCCGATTTATCATTACTAAATAAATCCAATATTTCAGTTGTTGAGAATTCCACACTGGAAACAGCTGGACTTCTTAGATTTAAACCAGGGAATAAATTCACTAGGAAAGGTCTATAAAACAAGGTCCTAAGTCTCTGAAGGATGTTAGAACCAATCAATCAGTTCTTTATTAAGGAAACAGTATTTATGGAAACTTCAAGAGTTTAAATTAGCTGCAGCCTAAAGAAAAATGATTTCTTTCTCCCTGCTCCCTCTTTTTTTTTTTTTTTTTGTAATTTTAATGTCTTAAGGCTTAGACTGTTCCAAAATAAGAAGCAATTTCTGCTGTGTTTTCAAGGAATGGACTGATAGCAGAGCTCTAATGCTTAAAAATAGATTGCCCTACTAATCCAACAACATATCCAGGTTATTGTGTTTGTTAATCTTATTCATTACTGAGGGAGGATTTCCTGTCTATGGATTTTAACATGTGATATAACCCCAGATTACAGCTCTTTTACTATGTACAGGGGATATAAAACTGGGGCATATGTATGGGGATGGGTTAAAGTAGTGAACTTTAAGATAAAATAAATTTCTTTTAGAAATATGCAGAGTGAACAAGAGTCAAGTTCTTGGGTAACGGGAAGCATACTGAAGTGTGTTTCAATAAAACATGAAACATCTCCTAAAAATTCTTCCTGTGTGCATCTATGTTTTATATCTAAAATCAATGCATATCAAGAGAATATTTTAACTGTGCATTTCAGATCTTTAAGATATTGACAGTGTAAATGTGGAATATACACCACAGGTACAGACATTTAAAGAAGAATTTCAAAATCAGATGTTTTTTAAGTTGAAGTATTCCTTATTAACTGTTCCTAAAATGTTTATTTGTTGACATTTGCAAAAACTCAAACCTAAGTTATGCTTTTTTATTATTTGTTATCCACTATATTTAAAATGTTCCTCCTATGAAAAGCAGAATAGTATTATCACGTTGGGGAGTGTCAGGAGTGCTGAGTCAGGCAGACCTTTTGCATTGAGGTAATTTTGTGGATGTTCTGAGAGACCCTATTTGAGGGCAGGCAAAGGGCAGCCCTCATCTCCACAGTGTTTTATATTTTCCAGTAATTCAACAAGCATTCACCATCATCTGGCAGCTCTCTTCTTGTTTAGTGCAACACTAAACACTACTTTATGATTTTAATTTATAATTATTCATTATACTGCTAATGAAAGGTATAATTAAAATAATTTTAATGAGAACAATGTCCTCAATTTAGCATTCAAGCTTCCAGTCTGCTGGAGCCGGAGATTTTCTGCCAACATTACTCCGGAAACAACAGGGTATGAAATACCATACACTAATTCTTTCCGTGTGACTATGAGGTACTAACCTTGGTTCACATTGCATGGAAACTAGAGATCCTTCTTACAGACTTTGGAGACTCCTGACCAATAGCACAGATTAAACCATCATTGCAATAATTCCACTGACACAGAAAAGAATTAAAATCAGAATATTTGTACCATCTACAATATTAACACTACCAAAATAGGTGTACTGTGAACTACATATTTTCATTTTAAAAATACTCAAAGAAAAATAAAAGAAGCATAAATAATGCTTACAGTAGAAGAATAGGAGACATCATAAAAAGGTAATGGGAATTTTTGTAGCTAATCATAACAATAAAAGTAAATTATTAGATATAACTCCTGAATATTGAATGTTAATAATGGGAATATTACTGACATTTTAGGCATAATCTCAAGAAACCTCTCCTTTAATTCAATATTTTTCCATAAATGTTGTCTTTCAACAGACATTTTTCAAAGCATCTACTTCTAAGGAAAAGCTTATCCTTTATAAACAGCATGATACAAATAGGAATAACAGTACCTATGTAATTTTTAGTGTAGACAGGAGTTTGGTTTTTAATATAAAATAAAGGGGAAAATCAACAACAAAAACATCACTGAAATTTTCAATCTGCCATTACTACAGAGAACTGAATTACCAAAATTTGGAGTTCTGAAAATCTGGACCCAAAATTATCCAGCCTTTTATTTTCAGCCACAAACAGAGCTATGCTCTACACGTGCCCATGCTTCACCAAGTAAGTGATGCCATGTGGTGGACAGCCTCCAACAGCTAATAGTGAACAAAAGATCTGAGCAGCACCTTGTGGTGGGCATGAATTAAAGGCCAAGAATGGGCTTTAGGAGAGCACTGCCCTGCCAAGCTGCCAGGCTCTGGCAGGGGCTGAGAGCCCTGGCAGCAGCCCTGCTCATCCCACACACATTTGACATGTGTCTGTACCCAGTGATGCCCCCCATTTCCTGTCTCCCAATTCAGAACAGGAAATCCCATATTCTGCTCCTTGACAATTTTTTTTTTTTTTTGCACCAATTTCTATGTCAAATTATGGCAAAAATGGTATGAAGTCCTTTGAACAAAGACTGGGAATGTCATCCCCACCTTCTTAGCCCTGCTGTGTCCATATTCCTCTCCAGAACTGTCCTTGCCTGCTCTTTAACATGAAGGAATACCTGCCTTTCCCTTGAGGCACACTCAGTTCCATATTTTCCTGTAGACACACACAAACCCACTCTCTAAAATTAGACTGAGAAGGTATTCCTCATCTAGTCACATTCTGCAGGAGTTGTTTTGCAGATTACAGTTGAATAAAACGTCCATCCATAATGAACACCTTTAATTGCTAAATAACATTCTTATGGAAGTCAGGCACGCTTTTAAAGTTAGCCCATACTCATGAATTTAATTAAAATAACATTTCATACCTTGACAGTACCGAGAGGTGATACTGCCAAAGGAAGTGTCAGCTTCTTCAGGTTAAAAGTATCTCAACTAATTACAGATACATGGAACCATCCTCAAAATAACCCAAAAAATTATACACTAGCTATAAACAACACATTTGCTACGTATATAATTTTACATAGTAGCCTATTTTTAATTAATTTTAATCTATTTCTTGGTATTAGTCATTAGATGGCAAAGCACCATAATATGTGCACGTACATTTTTAACAAAATATTACAGATTGCAGAAGGACAAAAACAGAGGAGTGTTCTTTTAAAGTATCATTTCGCAAAGAGAAGAAATTGTAGATATATATTTCAAGAAATCTTTAACCAATACAATGTAACTGCATCACTTGCTGAGAGAAGCTCCATTTTAACTCCTAGTGCCACTGAGCTTTGTTTTATGATCAAAATTGTTCCAGTGACATGTAAAAATAAGCTAAATCCATAATTTCACCAAGAGGCTCAATAGATTAATTTGCTTCAGTAATTGTTTTTTGTGGAAGTAGCTGGCCTATTTATGCAAAACAGAAACCCCACATCAATTTCTGTACAGCACTTATAGCTGTTAAAGAAAAATGAAAGAAATGCTATTTCCCCCAAATTCAGGCTATGCTCAAGTTTCTATGGAAACCTTGAACACCTCTACAGACATAAGCAGCAAAGGGTAAAACCATTCTCCCTGTTTTTCACCATTTCCTCCTCTCTCTCTTTGATCCAGGTACAAGTGTTTTATGTATAATTCACTGCTGTCCCTTATTTCTCTTTTCACTCTTAATGTATTAGAGGAAAATCTAGGGAAACTTCCCTCATTTGTTTCACATTGACTATCTAGAATATTTTAAAGTGCAATGACTAAAATTTAAACATTTTCATGTGTCTGGCCTATGTGATTTTATATAATCATTTCTTTCAAGTCACCTGAGCAGAGAAACCTACTAGAAACTCTAAGAAAAGTATTTAGAACTGGCCACTGTAACTTTGACGGTCCTGTGAGATTTTCCTCAATGGCTGCTTCCAAACTCTGGGTTAAGCTCCTGTAAAATCTCAGCAATCATACCAGACACAGACAAAATGGATATAAATGACACGCATCCAAAAGGTCCCTAAAGAGCCTTTGAAGAGTTACATTTACTTCTCTTGAAATGAGAGACTACAAACTATGTGAGCTAAGTGTAAAAAACATTATGTACTAAAATGCAGTTTTATCTGTAGACCTCAGATGACTGAGGAAACAGACTAGAAAACAGCACAAATGCAATCTGCATTTTGTCAAATAGATTTTCTTTCATGCTTCTCTCAACCCAGGTGCAGCTTAGTTCTGCCCACAGAACTCAAACAAAGCACTGGAAATTTGAGTTTCGTTAGAACCAGTTGGGGAATGATTTGGAAAAAATATACTTATTGAAGGTAAAGAGTGCAACTTGCCACATTCGGTGCTGTAAGGGCTAACTAATTCAGGGCCTATAGATTACCCTAGAGCAATCTGATGAAGGTATCTATAGGACAAACTACTCTTCCCTGACTTGCATTATTTTATGTGAGACCAATCCCCACCCACACAAGAAAAAAGTAATGCTGGCTTGATAAAAATTTTAAATGGTTGAACTAAAATCTTAAAGCTTCAATAAAACCTACAAACATAATTTGTTAGAGTGACATGGATAGAGATAAGAAATACAATGGGAAATCATCCCAGCTCACTCTGACTTGTAAATAATATTTAGGAGGATTCATGATGGCCTAATTCTTAAAGCCCCAAAAATAAAGTGACATTAAAAAAAAAGCCTGTAAGTCAAAAATGGGCCAAATTTTGTGGAGAAGCTCTTATTGTAGAGCAAGGTCCTTCACCAAATAGTCAGGAAAAAACGAGTCCCCTGAAAAAATATATAACACCTTTCATGCATAGGGATGGAGGTAGGCAGTGCTTTTCGCGAGGGCATGAAGAACCAAGTGGGTTTACTGGTGGTGTACACAAATCCACCAGACAACTACAGCACTTGATCACCACCTCTGGAGTGATAGAAATGATCATTTGCTTACAGTAACCTCTGACGAAAAATCCTGCTACACTTCCAGTACTTCTGATTAGCTGCACCATCAGAACCGTGCAGCAATGAGAAACGGCATTCTGCCATTACGCACCTGCAAAGCTCTGCAGACACACACTGCCCAGTAATGACACAAACGAACTCCATGAAACTTCTTTCTGTACACACTGTTCAATACCGTGGGTCTCCACGACCCTTTGTAGGGCTCAGGTACCTCTTTGGTGTACAGCGTCCTGCCAGAGGGCACACCAGCCACCCACCAGGCTGTGCCTATGGCTATTCACTGCCAGAAACCACTTGTTTTTTCATTTGTTTGCTCCTGGAGTTTACAGCAGACCTCTCATCAGAGATAGAAATGAGCCAAGACATACACGTTTAACAACATAAAAAGGGTTCTGGTTAATTCTTCCTTATAGTTTAGCCATCCTGACTGTGATCACAGCAAGCTCCTACTGTAGGGTCCAACTGCAGTACTCTGACTGCAGGTTATCTCCTGCTGGATTATGTCTGCAAATGCCAATTTGCAAACTCTGACCACAGGCTTTCACCTGCTTAACTGTGGCTGCAGGCCCCAACACCAGACTCTAACTCCATCAGACCCAGACTGACCTCAACACAGATCTTTCACAGCAGCACCTCTCTCCCTTGTTTTGCTCTTCTTTGTGTCTCTCTGGATCGACCGATCTTTCTTCCTCAGGGCTCCTCTTCCTTCTCAAGGTTTTCCTCCTCCAGGTCCTCTTCCTCAAGGTCCTTCTTGACCAACCAATCCACCC
>WAAG01041455.1:0-12489 GCA_013390105.1 Tichodroma muraria
TTTTTATAGAAAAAATTATAATTAACACTTGTATGGTTCTGTGTTGTATTATTTAACATCACACATGTATTACTTCCATGCCATGTTTCAAGTGAATGGGAATTAAACACTGGCTGAGTATTTCAGAAAAAATATGTCAAATGTTTTAAGTGGGGTTAAATATATCAGGCTATTAAAAAATAAAACAGAAAATGATGCTACTGAGAAGGCTAAATGTTTTGAAGCAAGGGTGAGAAGCCTGGCTGTCATCTGTCATCATATCACTAATTTGTTCTTTTTGGTGTTTTTTTTTTTCTCCCTTCTCTGTGATCTAGAAGAAATAGCCAAGACTAGGACATTTAAATTTAAAAAAGCACTTTAGTTAAGTATTATTCCATTAAATTCACTGATTATTTCATCTGTAAGGTAGCACTCCCCAGTTTCAGTGTCCTGGGAATGCAGGGCCAGGGAGCAGAGCTGTTCAGCAGGGAGATGCTCCATGGTTGCCCAAACTTTGATCTGTTGTGGAAAAAGTGTAAAGGACAAGATGGAAACATCCAAATGTTGACAGCTGGCCTTAAGGTGCAGTTCCCATTTTACTCCTAGCAAAGAGCTGTCTTTACTAACATAAAAGGCACTGGAAAGTGGCCAGTGGAAATGGTGTTATAGTGCTAGAATTAAATTAAGTCATTTGTTGCTACAATTACATTGATTTAATAGCACAAATGTAATTTTCAGCTTTTCTGACCAGCATAAGTATGGCATTAAACTTTCCTCTGACAATTTGTTGGATTAGTCTTTCAAAGGACAAATTAGAAGTTCCCTGTGACCAAAGACACAGAGGTGGTTCAAGTGGTAAACTCTTCCTAGAATAGCAACTTACCAAAAATGTTCCAAGGACCTAAGCAAAAAATGCAACAGCATCACTTCTTACTTTGCCAACAACAGGGTTTGACCTCTCATGTGCTTTAGGAAGCTGTGACCACAGAAGTATACAAAATCAGAGACTGAAAGCAGGAAAAAAATTGCTGGGTACTTTTGAAGTGCTTGGACAGCTCTTAATACACTGCACTGGGCATGACAAATGAATGTCTGTGTAAATCAATAAAGCTTTCTATAAATGGACAAACGGTTTAGTATGAATAACAAAGGAGTGCACATGGTAGCTGTGGGGTAGCATTCTGTCAGGGATTTTAAAGTTCACTGTCATAACTTTGTTCCTCTTGACCTTTATTGATGATACCTTCAGAGCATGCTGAGCTGCTAACTAGACGTACAACCTTTAGACCTTTATCCCCTGCCCATGACTAGATGATCTTTAAAGGTCCTTTCTGATCCAAACCAGCCTAAGATTCTATGATCTCCTCTTCCCTTAGTGCAAAATGCATATCACTCCCTGCTTTCATCTTTCTTCCCCCTCCCATCCTTTTGTTTTGTCTCAACTCTGAGACAAAGGTTGAGTAAGGAAAACTATTTTGTGCATAATTCTTTTTAGTCGTGCTTCCCTTTTATTTGTGCATTCTAGTAGAAAATTCAATGTTTTAATTAATTTCACTTTCATTATAAAAGCACAGAGGATTGTCTGTTGAAGCATTAGGTGTGGAGCCTTTTATTAACTTTGAAACCGTGCAAACAGCTGCCCCACAGGAGAAAACATCTATGGGAGAGAGAGAAAACTATTAGCTGACTCAAAGAATTTTTATCATTACCAGGGCCATTTTTTGTCCTGAGGAAGGAATTAAAATCAGTTGACAAAGTCTCTCATTATGACTATATGTTAGCAGTGGTATCATTTCAAGGCAGCCTGTTCTGTTAAAGTCATCTGAAGTTTTACCTTTCAGACTCCATCTCACAATTCAGAACCATGTTGTCTCTAATTCAGGGAGTTGGAGGCTGCTTAGCATTATCCAGGTCATCTTTAAATTTACCAATGTTGGGAGAGACTCTAGTGCAAAATACTTTCTCCCAAATCAGAATTGGGAGGGGCGTCTATTTTGACATTTTAGGATCCTTGAATCTGTAGTGATCCAAAAGCAGCATGTACTGATGTTTCATTTAGTGGCAAGTTATGCCACGATTACTTTTGGCTGACTGAATGCTGCTGTACTTTGTGAGCTGTCCCCCCAAGAAACGATGTGTGTGCCTGAGGTGCTGGTGGCAATCTCTGAGTGTTCCATGTTTGCTGGGCTGCATCACTTTCAGGGTTAGCAAGGCTGAGGGACAGAGAATGAATGCCTATTTCTATGTGTGACGTTAAATATACATAAATTCCTAGATGACAGCTATGCCTAAAACTAGGAATCACTCTAGAAATCAGTGGCTATCTCAGAAAGTGCTGTTCTCAGGACTCTCAGTTGCTGCCTCTCAGCAAGCTCAGTTTTCCTTGCACAGTCCCCTGCCAGGTCATTGATGGAACTGGGGTCAGAACTGTCACAGCCCCTGGCTGTCCGCAAGTGTGCAAAAGCTTTCAGGGTGAGAAGAGAGGGGGGCTTCTTCCTGCAGCTTAGCCTTCTCTAAGTGTGGCCTGAAAATAAAAATGGAAATTTAATAGCAGTTTCCTTCAAGGAGATGTACTCTGCTTAACTGGCAGAAGATGCCCATAATATACAATACAAGAGGAAGGCAGATCCTTGGAGCAAAAATTGAGCAGTCTTACAATAACATCAAAACCCAGTGATTTCTGTTAAATAAATGAAGGTTTGGATTAGGAGGCAGGGTTTTGAGACTGTAAGTGCTATTACAAATTTTCCAAATGAATACTTTCAGGGGAATGAGGATTATTATCAAGTATTTGGTTGCACTGTAGAGTGATTTAGTACATCAAGCACTGGTTTTCCCATGTTGTGGGAACTGGCACAGATTCTAAAGCAAAGTCAGTCGAGTGTTCCCTTCTAGTCTAGTCCTCATTATAAAAATGCCAAATAAATAGGCATGATTTGCTTGGTAATCAAGAGGCACAAAAGTCAAGCTAACACTGACTGCATTACATCAATTCACTACAATTTCATCAATTTCACTACAATTTTAAAGCCAGTGGTGTAAGAATAGGTTTTATTATACAGATGTTTCCACTGTGGATTGATAAGAGCTGAAATTTAGCATTTATTTATAATGCTGTCAGGTTTAGATTTCCTAATTTTGGTAGCCTGTTTGTAATGGAATAGCTTGCTGAAATCAGAGATTCAGTGAATAGATCCAGGAAGGTTTAGTATTCCATTTTACAGCATTCCAAAATACGGAGTAAGAAAAGCATGGGGAACTCTCTGTACATTTCATATAGTACAAGTGTGTGCTGTAGTTCTTTTACACATTTCTGTGTGTAAGCAATCTGCCCAAACTATTTTAGGATAAAATCATGCAATGTATTTTTATGTTAATAAAAATGAAAATTAAAAACAAAATCCATAAGTATATCAATATGTGTGAGTGGAAGTCTGTGCAGACTAATCCTTTAGTGATTGTTTCAAAGCAGTAAGAATTTCTTTTGGATGGCATTTTAGGGGGATATTCATAGAGAAAACATCTGAAAATCTTTAACTCAGGAATATTTTAATGTAACAAACATCTCCTTTTTTTATCAATCATTCCGCAGGAATGTGTCTGTAAAAGCAAACTATGGCCTCTTCAGTCTGGAGGACTATTTACCCTCCAGCTTCTGATTTCTTACTGCTGCTTTTGCTTTTGCAGCTGCTTCTTCTACTTTGCTACTTTTGCATCTGCTACTTTTTGCTGCCTCATCTCACAGTGCTCTCTGCAGGATCACCCATAGACTTTTTATAGCCATATGTTGAACCCATTCATAGGTGACATTGTGAAAATATGATGCAGAGCATTTTACCACCTTTGCTGGCTTTAATTGTACCCTGGAGATAAAGCACAAATTCTGTACATTTGCTTATTTAGACTTTTAAATAAGTAAACTCTATATGCCCTTGTTTCTTACCACACTTTTGCTCTTCAATTTCTTTCAAGATGCTGGATAATAGTGTACGTTTGCTTTTGCTTCCTAGCCTTACTTTTATGATTCAGCTGAATTTGAAATTTTTATTAATGAATCAATTTAATAGACTTTGGGATTCTTATTTTGTTGATTCATTGACTTCTTTTAACAAGGATGCAACTGTGCATCTTTCACAGTCTTTCCATACAGCACATTACATTAATTTTCCTCTAAAACTACAAATGTTAACTATATTTATCGCTGTTGTTTTGTGTAACCAGAGTTCCTTTGAAACAGCACTTGTTTAAGTTTTATAGGTTGAAAGAAGGTTAAAGTAATGCAAGTACTGTAAATTGCATAATAGTTGTAATTATGTGAATGTATTGATTTCGGTGTTAATTGTCATATGATGGGAAGTTATGCATGGAAGGCAGAGAGATTTCTAAGCCAGTTTTAACTCATAGATTTTTATATATGTTTAGTTTCTCAGTTTTTAAGAGAAGACTAGTTGAAACTTGCTCTGATGAAACTGCATCACACTTTTGAGACTTTCCTTTTCCCATACTGTAAGAATTCCTAAAGTCAATATAGATACATAGAGAAAAATAATTTACTATGATTTACTTATCAGATTGTGCTATTTTCAAGTTTTCACTACGCAAAAATGTGAGCGTTACAAAAACTAAAGACAGATTAAAGGTCCTATTTCACAGGAATTTTTATCATATTTAAAATTACATATGTGGGAGAAAAAAGTCAGATTTCAAGACTACATTTATAGGTAGCAAAATACCTCTCACTCTTGAAACAATTGGATTTTTTTTTTGTAAGTAAAGACTATTAAATTTATCAGGGTCAGTTAAAGGATGGAATAATTCACCAATTAGCTGTAGAATGACCTGTGCATGTGGGGTTCCCCACTGAAGAAACCAGGCTTGAGAGGGGCTGCCTCAGTTAAAAGTTTGTATAATGTTGGCTTTTGTTTCCCTGTGATAGCAGCTGCCTCTGTTTGTGTCTAAGGGATCCTCAGGTAGCAAATTCCCTCTAAACAGAATAGGGAGAGGAAGAGAAGGAGAAATGTCAATATCTTGTGTAGTGTTTCATTGCCAACTCTATTGAACCTGACAAGGTGAGATGGTGGACATACATGGAATATCTGCTATGATATTGTTCTAAATTGTAATGCAGGGTGTGAATAATCTCATAAATGAATGTCACTTCTGGTTTTACTCAAAGCACCGACCTGCAGCAAAATAAATTGTCGGGTGCGTTTTATTCTGGATCTTGAAGAAGTACAGTTAGGTAAACCCCCTGAGGATTTTTATGAATTGTCACGTGGTGAAAGATATCCTTTGCTAAATTTACATATTTACTTATTTATTCCATTTTATTGTAGGCAGAGAATTCAGCGCTGGCTCTGGAAAATGAAAATCAGAGAGAACAGTATGAAAGATGTCTCGATGAGGTAAGGTAGATAAAAAGGTTTTTCTTACCTGCTACTATAATTAAATTATTACAAATTAATCTCTCCCTCTCCTAGAAGGTTGACATTGTTCTGCAATTTTGGTATTACCTCATTCTAATTAATTCCAAGAACGTGTGTCTGGCAGTCAAAGGTGTTGTTCTCCACGACCTCTGCTGTAAATCCTGCTTTGATCACAGCTCTTCACTAAAAAGTTGATATGCCTGTGACCAACACAGAAGACTGGCTTGCTCCCATTAGGAGGAGGAGATTATAATTTGCCTGTTAGGTGTTGTTCACTTCTCTTCTGTAAAGTGGAACACGTGTGGCACTGGCTTCTCCCACCACGAATCCCTCAGCTTTCCCATGGAATACATTGCATAACCCCGGGACTGAGTCTCTCAGCTCCCCCTTAGGGTTACATGCACAGCTTTTAATACTGTTTTTTTTCCTAGCTGTGGGCTAGATCAGAGCTTCCAGTTAAAGCTAGAATATAGTTCACCCCTCACTTATTGTCTGAGCACTCCAGCAATGCCTACATTCCAGAAGTGTCTACTGTCTCCTGTTGCATGGAGCTTTCTCCACATGTGTACTAATGCTCGCTTCTTCCTCCCAATAAGGCTCTTCAACATGCCTCAGAGTTTAGAGCTCTTAGTGGCTCGAAGAGCTGCTTGCTAGAAATCATTTACCCATTCCATAATAAGGATGTGTCATGGCATAAGTAACTAGCTGCCACGCAAACAAAACAAGAACCCCAGCTGTACCTTGGAGAAAAGAGTGTGTGAGCAAGCAAACCACCCAGGGCAGACGACAATTACAGACTTCACACCAGCTTTTTAATTTTTTAATTGGCATTTGCTGAAGTGTTAGAAGCCTCAGCAATAAGCTGTTGTACAAGAAACCTCGAGTTTGGGGCAGATTTTTAGTGCAAATCCTCTCTTTTGCCACAATGGCATATTTTTTTTTAGGGAATTTACAGATACAGCTTCCCACTGGGTCGTGCTCTGCCCGTTCCGTGGCTCTGGGCTATGAGCAGAGCCCTTGTCTGCAGTGGCCTGAGCCACTCTCAGTGCACACTCGAACCATGCGTGGATATCCTGGTGATAAGGATGAAATTACCATATAATTGCTAACTTCTGTTTAAATTATAGAGCCTGACTTAAAATTATTTTCTGATTGTCTAGGACAAAATCTGCTTACCATAATTAGTTTTGGAATTGAGTGAAGCACTGTAACTGTCTATTTCAGCAAAACATTCCATGAAGATTATAAGGACAGAAAACATGCTTTTATTCTGTTTGCAGTAACATGATGGATTTCTGACCCAGGATTATTTTTCACACACTGTTTCAGTTTAAAGATCATATAATTAAATCGAACTACGCTCTGAATTTTGTTATCTTCAACATTATGTTGGCTGTTTTCAGTTCTTCTGTTTTATCACAGCTGTATCCATCTTCTCTTACTTTATCAACTTTTTCAGGAGAAAGTTCTCCTCACCACCTGTGGGTTTGGGTTTCTCTGTTTTATTTTTTGTTTATCTCATTCTTTTTTTGTGTATTTCACAATGCTTTTTGTGTGTTTACACAAATGTAACCAGCACTGTTTCAGCTGACACAAGCTTGGACCTAATGCCTTCTTGTCACTGGGGTGAAGAAGTTGTTGCCGGTGACTGAGGCAAGAAAACCATATTTAATAGTTGCAAATTCTGCAGGAATCCAAGATCAGTGTCCAGCTGAGCACATTCTTTTGGTGGAGCTGCACAAGAAATCACACATCCTCACCCTCTTTATTTGTAGTAGCAATAAAGAGAATAGGAGATGAGACAGAAATTTAATTAGTTAATAACCAAAAAATCCTTTCCAGACAGGGATTGTTACTGGAGATCTTAAGCAAATAAAATCCTTTCCATAAAGATTTAAAAAAAAAAATTGAAAAATGTTTTAAAATATTTCCACTGGAAAATTTCTTTTCTTAAGGGCTTTAAGTCTGATGGTTGCTCCGTTTATAACTCCTCTTACACCAGCCCCTCTTCTTGAAAGTGAAAATTTCTTCAGCCCTTCCCTAGTCTGGCTCTCAGAACCTGTTCAGTGTTTTTAGGAGCAGATGCATTTGAGGAGCAGCCGTGTGTCTGTCTGTGCTGCAGCCCCACTTTGCCTCAGGGGCACCTGGCAGGTTTGGAGTGAGGAGCAGAGCTGTTCCTGGGAGCACAGGGCTGCCATCACACCCGAGCCTGAGACAGCTGAAGCTGCCACTGGAACGTGTGGATAATCACGTGTGAGTGATTGTGACGTTTATTGTCACGTTATTGTGAGCTGCCATGTGAAACGTGTGAGTGCCTACTGCAACCATGATTTCAATTCTTTAATTTTGCCTCTGTAGTCGAATTAGTTGTGAGTGCAATGAACTTCTCCTGGGCTGATGCACAAGGAGTGCTTCCCTCTCAAGCTACCACCTGGCCATTCTGGCTGTTACATGTTGGGGAGGCTTGACAGGCCCTGGAGGAATTGAAGGCTGGGAACATCATTTGATAACTATTGAGAGATCGCTGCCATCTTTCACTCAGCAGCCTCAGATTGCAGCTTCTCTCCCCTGGGCACAGGCAAACTCTGCTCAGGGCACTCAAGCACCATTTAACCAGGCCACCCTGGCAGTGTGACCTGTGTGGTCCCTCAGGATCACAGCTAAGTGATAAGGACACTTGCTATGCACAGTGTGCTCTCTGCTCAGGTGTTGGTGGCCATTTAGCTGAATATGAAGGAAGTGAAAACAGCCACTGTGATTTTTCTGTCTTTTTGTAGCAAAGAGATACCGGAGCTGAGTTTTTAAAGCTATGCTTGCCATTATTTTCTCTCATTTTTCTTTTTTCTTTAAATCAGTTATTTTACATAGTACTTTTCATGCATATAATACCCTACATTTAATATTGTATAAATGCCTGCAACTGTGACATAAAAATGCATGCTCTGTAATCATTTTCATGGTAAAATTCATTGAAACTCGAATGTTCAGAGAGATTAAATCTGAAAAGCATATGGGTCAAGCTGAGCAGAGTCCTTTATGAATTTTAACAATTATTCACTGATTTTAAAATAATTGTTCATCTCTGAAGTGCAAATGTAAAAAACTTGCAACAGTATTTGGAAAAAGGTGTCACTGAAATGTTCCAGTACTTGATAAATAAGAAAAGAGTTTATTTCATTTCAGACATACTCCATAAATGTATCTTTCTGTTGCTGAAAAATTTAATGCAAAACCCAGGATTGTCTTCCTGTACCTTTGGGCTTTGAGGTTAACATGCTTAATCCCAGTTTCCTATTGTGGAATTTAGCTGTCAGTTTATTGGTAGGTGGCAATGTCACAGTTATTCACATCGCTGTGCCAGCTGAGATATCTGTCAAAGCTTCACCATATTCACATGCAGGAAATTATGCAACTTGGGGTAGTTGATATTTTTGCTGATGTTTTAAGAATTATCTAATCAAAAATGCGGAGTTATCTCAAAAAAAGGCATTCTGTTTTTAAGATTTGAATAAAAGATAAACATTTCATTTTAGTACACTTGAAATGTCTTTGTGCATATGGAATCATACAATAAAGGCAGCTGTGTAAAATCTCAGTACTTGTAAAAGGCATAACAGATGTTGCATTAGGGTCTCTTTTCTTTGATTCATTCTTTTATATCTTTTCTATTAAGACCACTTTATGACATATATTTGTAAACATAATAATCTAAGGAAAAAGTGAAGCTGGATCTTTTATCTCTTTTATTGCAATCCAGAAAAGGAAACATCACCTGAAAATCTTGGCTATTAAGTTCAAAGGAAAGGTAAGCAGTGTGAAAGCAAGGACAGGTCTGCAGAACAACAGACCAAGAAACCATCCAGCTCTGTTCTATTCCTTGTTTCACCTTGATTAACTGCAGTTATCACAGGTCAAGTAATTTTACAGCCTGCTTTTTACAGGGATTGAGCCACAGTCATGCCTCATATAAGTGGGAACTCCACATTTTCTGCCTCTCAGAAGTCAATTCCTCTGCCTTCAATGATCTCAGTCTCCACAGTTTTTGGTAGTTGTGACTATCAGTTTTGTGGAGCTGGTTCATGTTGTTTATTCACATCCATGGTGTCTCCTGATACCTGTAAGCTAAAATAAAGTAGATTGTTGAGTTTAGCAGCTTAGTTCCATCTGCTGTAGGAGTAGAATGGCAACCTCATTTGGAATGCAAACATTTGGCTATGATTCCACTTATTGAGTGCTAAATTAATTTTAGTAACTGCAGAACATTTCACTGAAGGCTTCCCACCTCTGTTCCTGCTGAATACCAAAAATACAGACCTGAAAATCTTGAATGGTAATAACACAGTTTGCCAAGTTGCTAGATAATAGAAAAAAATAGCCACATTTTTCTAAAGAACCTGGTTACATATCTTTCTTATTGAGTTCCATAGGAGCTATGGATCACTGGCAGGTACTTCCATTTAGATACCTATCTTCACTCAAAAGCTGGAAAATTTGTCATATATGCATCAGCAGGCTCAGTTTTTTCCCCGTTTGGAATATTATGCCATTTACACTCCTCTGTACAATATGTAAAGCTGTAGGAGTCATTTTGTAGGCTATGCTGTTGTGAGTGACTAGTGCACACTTCAAAGAACCTTTTAGTTCTTCCTTGGTAAAGTAACTCTGTGTCAGAAAGTAAAGAAATAATGTATTCGCTATGGTTTGTTCAATTTTCAGGTAGAGCAAACAGACCTTAAAGTACCTGCCAGAAGGAGCAGTGTCGGATGGAGAGCCTGAGAGCCTGCAGGGCAAGGCACATGGGCTTTCAAAACCCTAGCATGTTTACTTCTCTGGGTTATTACTGTTCTAATATTAGTCTGTGTCTTCTGTTAAATCATGTATAGAGCTATTCTTTTTGGAGCGTTGTTCCACAGGCTGCCTGAAGTTAGGGACCAGTTTGGAAAAAAAATTTGATACTAGGCAATTTTATGAGTATGAATCAAATGTAGCTTTTGTATCTAGCAGAAGTAAATTATTTACAGAAGTGAATTAGCAGCTGCAGCTCTTTGCTCCCAACTGAGTTTACATCAGTGTGGTGGGGGTTTGATTTAATTTGCCAAGAGTAACAAGAATCAATGCAGATTATTTAGTGATACCTGCATAAATTTTACTATAATTTCTGTAAACCAAAACCAAATCAAAATTCTCTTTTTTTCTAAGAGAGACATCTCTACTTTCTCTGCCTAAATGCAGGAGCAAAACGATAAGTCAGCACATTGTGTGATAATGTGTATATATGGTGTTGAACCTTCAAGTTAGACAGTATCAACAGAAAATCTTACCTCAGTCTTTCTTTCTCTCCCTCCTTCTTCCACCTCACTGCCCCCATCCTTGCTGGTAAATATAAATTAGAAAGGATGTATAAAATAAATAACTACAAAAATTCCCTGTTGAATATATAGTTCTGCTAATCAATGGTGTGTAATCTCATTCAAGTCAATTATGCTATGTGGGGTGAATGCCTTCCAACCACATTTCGATGACAGTAGGTACTTTAATTTTCTGTGGCACTTTATGGTTTCTGCATGTCATGATAGATGTACCATTTTGTCAATATTTAATCAAGAAACAATTAAACTTCATGAAAACATTCAGGCCTCCATCCTTGACTGGTAAAAATCCACTCTAGTGAATGTAGTCAATCCACGCTGATGCACACCAGCCACGTATAGAACTGTGGAAGTTTAATCTACTGCAAAGAAGAGATGACAGAAGTTAACCAAATGCCCCTCATGTCACACTGCAATTGATGCAGTGTACATTTGCTTATAATAAAGACTAGCACAGAAGTTGTTGATGTGAATTTCATGTATTCCTACTGGTATTATCTGATTAAAATAATGAAAATGCTAGAAATGGTGGTGGTTGTAGATGGAAAGTGGAGTGTAAAGCCACTGGCAACTGTGAAACCAACACAAGTGAATGTTTATAACAGTCTGTTAACTCACTCTGGTTGGATCTGTCCTTAATCCTTTGGGCCCCACACTGGGTGCCAGGAAAGGACTGTCGTGGTTTTAAGCCTGGATAGAGCTGAAGCACCACACAGCCGCTTGTTCAAATCCAATAGAATGGGGAGAAGAATCAGCATAAAACCTGTCTGTTGAGGAAAGAACAGTTTCCTTCCCGGCAACTTCCCCAGTTTATATCACATGACATTCTGGGGCATGGAATTTCCCTTTGGCCAGTTCGGGTCACCCGTCCCAGCAATGCTCCCTCCCAGTTTCTTTTGTGAACATCCTCACTGGCAGAGCATGAGACAAGATTAAAAATGGGTCCTTGACTTAGGAAAAACACAACTTAGCAAAAAACCAAAACATCAGTGTGTTATCACTCTTTCCATTCTCATTCCAAAGCCTCAAAATAGCACTGTAACAACTACTGAGAAGAAATTAAATTTACCCCAGCTGAAAACAGGAAACTTCAAAATGCCATAAACCCGGGAGATTCCCATTGCAGCTGGTATAGGTATGTCCCGTGGCACTGGTACCTCAGGCGCGGCGGTGGCAGCAGCCCTCTCCCTGTCTGACAGCATGGCTCCAGTCACTCGACGCCAGGCGAGGACGCTGTTGAATCTTTCTTGAACCATGTGCTGCTTAGCCACGCACAAATCTCAGTGCCCTTCTCCTCTTCTCCAGACTTTTCTACCCCCATTCCTCAGCACGGTGAAAAATGAGACACTGTCCTGCGGTGAGAGTGTCTTGGGAGCAGAAATTCTACAGCTGTTTATTGCAAAGGCAACTCTAGTAAAAGAGTGTATGCATCTCTTCTGAAATGTCACCCTGTTCGGCAAACTTTGGCTTCCCTTTCCGTGTCTCTCCCTTGGAAGCACGTGGAAGGATGCACTGCTGCTGGCCAACAAATGGTGGAGCTCTTGCTTTGAGAAATGGGGATGATAATTTCACTGCTCCCAACCTGATGCAGAAAGAGGAGCTGGCAAGACACTTAGCTTTGTTAAACTGCAGGACTGCTGAAGGACCAGTTCTGTCTGTTAGACGGATGCCAGTGGAGAATAGAAATGCATTATAACTAAAAAGACATTTTTTTT
>WAAG01041457.1:2366-51665 GCA_013390105.1 Tichodroma muraria
CCCCCCAGGCCCGACGGCCACGTGGGGAGAGGGGGAGCAGAGAATGTTCGGCAGGAGCTCTTACCTGAGCCTTTGCCGGAAACCAAGAGAGAGCTGATTCCCGGGTTTGCATTTAAAAAAGTGTATCGTAAAAGGCGTACCCACGCTTTCATTGGTTTTATCAAATGTCAGTAACACACATTGGCCAATCACGGCCAAACTACTACAACATCTTAGATGCCAGTAGAGATGAGGCAACAAAAACACCGTAAGGAAACTATCTGAATTAGGAAACTTACCTAATTTTTTTATGTGAGGCAGTTTTGCTTTGATGGAATAATGCACATCACTGTTTTGTTCCATACAGAGAGTGGTGATTACACAGATTACAGTGATGACGATTACCTGGAAACTAGGAGGAGAAGATCAAGACGGAATCAGAAGAGACAAGTTAATTATAAGGAGGATTCAGAAAGTGATGGCTCCCAGAAAAGTGTCCGATATGGGAAGGAGTTGAGAAGAGTTCACAAACGCAGGCTCTCCACTTCAGATAGTGAAGGTAAAATAAACAGTCCAGCATTTCCAGGAGCAGGTGTATGTCAGCATCAGCATGAAGGGAAATTTATATAATTCACAGATTTCAGAGAATTGTCTTTCTAGAGTTCCTTGACGTTTCTCAGAAACTTTCCTTCTGAAACAGCCCACTGGTACTTTATGATTCAGTGAGTCACTTCTCAAATTTATCATTGCCCCTAATCCTGACGTCCAGGTCTGAATTTACTGTGCCTGATAGAGTGTTGGGATTCCAAAACTAGCACTAATACAAGTGTTTCACCGCTTTTCTGTTAGGAGGTTACAAAGCTGCATCCCACAGGCCTCTAAAGATTCTGTTATGTAAGAGGAAGGGCCTCTGGTGCCCTGACTGTGTTTGTGCTAGTGGTTCAGACTCATTCCATCTCCTGCTTAAGGAACTGTGCCAAGTGCAGAGGAAGCCTCTCCAGTAATGTCAGGCACCATGAGTGATTGGTGTGCTTTGTGATTTGCAATTAATTAGCTTTTACAAAACCAGCCACTGAGTTTGGCAATTTTTGATTGTGGGTGCCTGGCTTACCAGACCTTAGGTCTGGCTTTCCGAATGCTGAGCGGTGCAGTTTGTAATGGATACCAGGCTTCCTCAGAAAATGAGCTGTCCTTGACAGCCTGAGTGCCTCAGTTTTGGAAGGGCTGTCCTGAGATTACGGTGTGGTAGAGTATCCTCTAGGTAAAGGGAAACGAGTATGTGATGCAAGTCTGTAGGATCTCAAAAGCATGATCTTCAATACAGCCTGTTCTTAGGCGCTGTGGTGGCGCTTTTTTTGCCAGCACTAGTGGCTTTAAACGTTCCCTGATTGGCATTGTCTTTTCTTCATGAAATCCCATTGCCTTGGGTATTTTTAGTATTGGCTTTCCAGGTATTAAAATTGGCAGGGTTTAGCACCTTTCCAGCATTCTCCACAGTGTATCATAAAACACGTAACAGTGTTACTGGAATTGTAATTACTTTAAAAATAGAGGAACACTGACAGTCTCTATCAACTTGAACCTACATTAAATAATACCCTTTAAAATTAAAATTCCCATGATTTCTAATGGGAATCACAAAGAGACAACAAATTATGCTTGCCACTTGATTTTTCAGCTTCCATCTTTTCTCACCACAACCACCAAAGATCAGTGTAAAGGCTGTCAGTGTGTAGGCAATATTCCAGTTTGCCAAAACACCAAGCCTCCCATTAAAGAGCAGCAAACTTCAGATGACAGGCGGCGTTCCTTTACTTTAGAAGAAGTTGTATATAATTTGGGGGTGGCAGGGGTATAGTACAGCTTTGTGGGTGTGGATACATGAATTCTATGATAGAGCAGCCATTATTTGGGTTCCGAGTTTCTGTCAGGCTGCAAATAAAGCGCATACTGTGAGATAAGGAATGCAGTTCTGCATAATTCCCAGTATGGAGTTACCAGTCTTAGGGGAGAACACGCCTATTTCCAAAGCCTCTGGTACTCCTCAGATTGGAAACAGAATATCCATAAATAGTTGATACTTGCTACATTAGAAGTTTATTTAAAAAGTAAAAAGAATGCATGCCTTTTGGCTTGGTTGAGAGACCTGGGGAAAGGAGACAGAAATGTGTGTGCTCAGAGAGCTGTCTTTTTAATGTGTGTGAAAGATGAAAAAATAAATGTTGCACTGAGATTTGCTAATGGCTCTAAGTCTGCTGCTTCTTCCAGAGAGCTACACATCTAAGAACTCTGAAGATGATGAATCCACAAAGGAGTCAAAGCGATTGATTCGAAAACGTCGGCGAAGTACAGACGACTATTCCGAGGAAGAAGGAGAGGATGAGGAGGAAGAAGGGAAGCCTGTCCGCAAACGGCTGAATCGAATCGAGACCGACGAGGAAGATGCGTGCGAAAACGCGAACGACGATGCAGAAACCCCCGCTCCTGCAGATAAGCTGCCAGCAGCACAAGCCCCCCAAGACAACCCCAAAAAGCACTGCTACCGGATAGAGAGCGATGACGAAGATGACTTTGATAACGTAGGGAAAGTAGAGAGCCCTTTGGACTACAGCCTGGTGGACTTGCCTTCCACCAACGGACAGAGCCCAGGGAAAACCATTGAGAACTTGATTGGCAAGCCAAGCGAGAAGACCCAGGCCCCCAAGGACAGCACAGCCAGCGCCAGCCTGGCACCCAATGGGACGGGGAGCGGGCAGGAAGCGGTAGGGCCGGAGGAAGATGAAGATGAACTTTTGAGAGTGACTGACCTTGTTGATTACGTCTGTAACAGTGAACAGTTATAAGACTTCCATTTTTGTGCTAATTTATTCCACGGTAGCTCATACCAGCGGGCCAGTTATTAAAAGCTGTTTTATTTTTCCTAGAAAATTCTCCACTACAGTATCACTTTCTAGAAGCAAGAATTTCACCAGTCCTGCAGTCTTTCTGTGAAGTGACCAGTTTTGAACTTTGAAGATGAATTGCTGTAAATTCCCTCTCTTATCCCCTCTTCTCCTTCCAAGTCCATGGTCCTGGGTAATTTCACTCACAAAAACCTTATAACAACAAGAGATTTGTATATTTTTGACTTTATATTTCCTGAGTGCATACAAATTTGTTGAAATGGGTGGCCTAAGAAAGCATTCCAAATCAGTCAGGGCCCAAACCGGAACTGGGGTGGGTTTGGCTCTAGGGGTGGGGGGATGGGAGGGGGGTGGTGCAGAAGCACTTGTGCTTTAGCTTTTTCATATGAGATATATATTATATTTAAATGTTCACAACTTAGATTACAACTTAACAGACAGTTAAAAGCAAAATTAATGTCTGTACTGTCGCATTTTGTGAGTTGTAGGTTAACATACCATAGCTCATTTTAGTAATCACCTTCATGGAAGCAGTTTGATTTTAATACTGGAGGCAAACAGAATTATTAGAGGCCAAGAAGGTACCATAAACAAGAACTCTGCTATTCATTATGACTTGCAGACTTTCCTAATAAACATCCTTTAAAGTGTTTGTACAGTGAAGTGTACTGTAATGAAGTTTTTGACAGTCGAAACATTCTAGCCATGAATTTCTAAAGCGATCTCATGCACAGTTCATCAGATGGCCTTCAATGCACAGTGTCTAGTGGGAGGACATATTGATTGATGTCTAGTTAGTCTGTAAGCTGGATGTCAAGTAAGTCTGTAAGCACTGCAAACTTTTACGGACAAAAGAACCCTGCGGTTGCTGCCAGGCCACGTGAGTTTCATCACCAGTTGGAGTATTCTGAACAAAATGTGTTTGTACAAACGGCATTGACCACAGAATGACACTGCATAAGAGGATGGAGGGATTTTCAAATAAACCATGACTGGTCCATTCATGCCCTTAATATCTACTTCAAATTGAAGTAAACAAATGGAACAGTTTTCCTTTTGGAGGTTTCCTGTTTGGGGTTTGTGTGTGTTTTTGTTTTGGTTTTACTTATCTGCCTGGATGTATTAGCAGGTTTTGAATGTAGTTGTTGGCCTTTGGCCTGTAGAATTTTCTTAAAATGCATTTTAATAACTGTCATGTGACCAACTGATTTCAAGAAGGCAGAGTTTCTGAGAGAAAACGCTTGACTCCAAGACATCAACTTTTGAGCAGGCATGAAATGACACGTGCTTTTATTCAAGGGGAAAAAAAAAGACAATGGAAGAATAAAAACCCCACCAAATCAACATGGGGCACATCAGGAGCATTCAGTTTTCTCTTTGATTAAGATGCAGGCTGTAGCGTTTGTACATGTTATAGGACACAGACAGCTCAAAGAGATCTGCCAAACATTGAAATCCAAAAAGGTCACATCTATTAATCCTTTTGCTCTGAGATTTGGATTTTTGACTGGTGTTTATGTCCATTGCCGGCAATGGATGCACCAAAACTGCTGCTGCCACTGAGGAGTGAGTTCTCCTTTCCTGCCCCACCTGATTCCCTTCCGTTATGTTGTAGTTACTAGTTAGTCATTAAGCACTTCTGTTTTCTTGTAATCAAACCAGAATTAGGCCTTTACTAAACACCTCTCTAGAAGACCTAGATCCAAAATTTACCTGCCTTCTGGCCTTTATACTCTTGTTTTTGTTTCCCCACCTCTTTCTCCACAAGGTCTGTCAGAACCACTCTGTGACTCTTACTCGTTTGGGTTCTAGCAGTGCACATATCATGCTATAAAACTAGGATCAGAAAGATGCAAAAAGATGGAACTTGCTCATTATCTGCTGTCCTTAGCAGGCTTGTGATTAAAAACAAAGAGAAATCACTCTCTACATGACAATTTAATTTTTATTTTTAATTTTTTTTATTTTATCAAAGATTAAATGCTTTCCCACCTTTGTGATGTTAACAATTAACAGTTAAATGATTACAGTGGGGGAGTGAAGAGCTACAGAAGCTTAGAATGAGTTCTTAAAAGCATCTGGAGTGTTTTAAGCTACTTTAGTGCTTTTCTTTGCTTAGGTGATGCATAAATGTAGTGCTTCTAAATTCTAATATACTTGTGTGTTAGAACAAGTAAGAACGTAAGACCTCCACTTGTCCATGGTAGTAGCTGCTAAGCATTTTTAATACTTGCAGTACAAACTGATTCACATCCGTCAACTCTGTGGAATCGATGGTTCCTTATTTGTTTTGGCAGTGCCATATTTTCCTTTGCTGCCTGATGGAGCCTTTTAGTATCTGATCAAACATTCTTGCTTGTAGAGTCAACTCTAAATGCTAAGTACTTAGTGGGGAGGTGCTTGTACATGTAAGAAAATACAAGAGTTACAATTCTGGGTATACCAATCATGAAAAAAATTGAGTACTGAGTTAGAGTGATGTAAAAGCAGGAAAGACTAGGAAGCAAAATAGGAACATTGATTCTTGCATCAGAAGTGTCATGTTTTAAAAATGGCCAGTTGTTACCAAATTGTACTTTCTATAGGTCTCTTCTTAAAAGCAACTTTTCTGACTTCTAGAAGTTGTCCTTGGTACCCGAGATGGCTTCATCCCACAGGATCTAGAGTTCCTCCTTAGATCACTGGGAATGGTGGGCAAGGAAAAACTGCAAAAAATGCTCTGGAAATTATTGCCATTTTAAAACTAGGTATTTTTGTCATTTTTCCTGCTTGGTGGAAAATGTATCATCTCTTATTTGGGAATATGACATTTTCTGACAAGAGGCTAGCTATCACACAGGGTTCATGCTGTTACAGTACGTATATGTGATTCCAGAGTGAAAATGTCTTCCTGGCGTCCTTACAGCCTTGTGCCCTTCTGTGCTCAGTGTGAGATCAGAAGTTAGTTGTCTTTGAATTGTGATCTTCAGGTGTAGCTTTGGGCTTAAAGCTCAAACCGTATGGGAAACAGGAAACAGGCCAGGGATTGTTTTTAACAAGAACAAGCAGCTACTGGCTGAACATGCAGGGCATTTATTCAGCAAACCCTTGTTTAATTCCACACAGATTGTCACTAAAAGCTTTGTCTTTGTTTTACCTGCAAGCTCTTCTGTATATAACTGATTGGAAGGAAAGCTGACTTCTATGTGCAGTCTTAAGTAGCACTGCCGGAAAGAAGAATATATAAATCAAGTGGAGGACTGGATTTTTTTGTGCCACCAAGATAAATGCTGGCTGTTCGCTTCCCTGTGTGGGGCTTCCGTGACTCAGTGACAAAAAGCACACAAGCAGGGCCACTCTGCAGTAGTGGATGGGGTGTATTAATCTAAGCAGAAGGGGGAAGAATTAACAACTGGGTTGGTTTCACCACAGTTGCTGTCTTCTGGTTGTTGAGTCTGATAAACCTGAGCATATTCTTGATATAATATGGAAAATGACGCCACATTTAACAACCCTTGGTTAGCAAGGTCAGTGCTGAACAATCAACTCTTCGATACTTTCATTTTGTTCATGCTGAATTACATTATACAATCACTGTACCTTCCCGATTATTTTTTTGAGTGAAAAGATTGTTCTGGTCTAGCAGCACTTAGGAGAAACAAGAGGCACTTTTTTCTAAAACGCTCATTTTTGAAGTGTCACCTTCAATATTTTATTGTATTAAGTGTCTCGGTTACTCTCCGTATTATGGGAGTTAATGACTTAGTTGGACTTGTTTTCTGTTCACTTCTGTTTTCTAATTGCTGTGTTTCTACTCTTGGTGAGAGACCTTACATTGAGAAGCTCAAGGGCGAAAGAAAAATTATATGGTAGTGGTACACTTGTTCTAATTTCTCTTCACATCTATTATTTGAACTACGCTGGTATCCAGATGCTACAACTGTTTAATAATTCTAATCCTTCATTGTAAGGAGCTTCATTTTATACTTCTGTTTTCAGGTGCTTATAACATGGTTTTCAGTTTTATTCAGTAGGAAGCTCTAGTTTAAACCTTCAAATAATGATTTCAAATCACATATTTTTACAAATTTTTTATGAAAAGTGAACAAGGAATTTTTATGGCACCTGTTTTTTTAAATTCACTTGGTACACGGTGATTTAAATAAACCATGGCAGTAATGCTCGCTCCCAGAACTGGTCTGACAAAGAGATTTGTATCACCTAATTCAAATAAGCTTTATATAGGCCTTGAAAATTGGGGTTGATACATGTGCAGTGACTACTATTCTCAGACTTGTAATGTGCTTCTGATGTGCAGTGTGTACTCTAGGTATGTACTTGCATTTGTTGTATGCTTCTGATTTGGTGGGTAGATAAAATCCTTAAATATATATAAATATATGTAGAAGATCAAGTATCTTCAAACAAAACAGTAACTTCGGGAAAAAAATTGCATTGACTATGGTTTGGGAATCTGTAGAAATAAGGCAGCAGAATTTTGCAAGTGTTGCGTTTAAAACTTCCATAGAAGCCTTTAGGATATTGTCTGAAGTAAGGATTTACAAGATTAAGTTCACATTTGCTGGTAATCTCTTTTGCCTCACCTTCCCTAACAGTTAGCATAGGGACTGTATCTCACTTAAGATGTGGGAAGCAGAAGGTAAAAAAATCCAGCAGAAATTATCCAGTTGGGGTTTTTTTTTGTTGTTGGTTTGTTTGGGTTGATTTCCTGATATATCCTGATACTAATTTTTGATGCTTTCCCCAGTCTGAGACCTAACGGAGAGCTCTGACTTCAGAAATAAATATCAGTTGGAAATTATTTCTGGAGACCCAGCAGTTGGGGTATTGAGGATTACTAGTCACTTTGGAAAGTCACATCACTTACCAAGCTCTTCTTTTAGATTAGGTGTAACTAACTGAGGTAGTTCCAAAACACAAAGACATGGGAATGATTGTCCCAACACTTCAGAATAATTTAACTTACTTTGTATATTGCAAAAGATGTATATTGCTTAGTGTAACACGTAAATAAAAGATTGCGTAGAGCTTCTAGGGGAAAGAATAAAGCACTCTAAAGTAGATAAGTTTTTATGGTTGAATCTGTGGTGTAAAGCATTCCGATTCAACTTGCAGTTAAAAGCAAGTCTTACAACTTGGGTTTTTGACTATCATCTTGCAAATGCTGGCCCCCCACACCCGAGCTGAGGAGCAGGAGAGGGGACGGCATTGCAGTTAGAGGGGCCCACGTGCCTGCCAGTAGATCTGCTGTTGCTCCATACAACCCCAAAGGTTGCTGAGGAGAGCCGAGCGACGGCGCGGCTCCATTTGTTCGGCTGGTTTACTTCGTGCACTTTGCAGCACTTTGTGTATAGTCAGTCTCACTGGTTCCCCAGGTGCAGACGGAGTCACTCGCTCCTGCTGTTTGGATGCTTGTTCCGATAACAGGGGGAGATGGGGGATGGATGGAGGGAAGTGGAATGGAATAGCGTGTATGCAAACTCATGCCATTTGCAAGACGGGTCTTGGACAGGCCTAGAAACTACTTGTGACTTGCTCTTCAAAGGCTGAATTTCCAAAGGAAGGTCTCCATTTAGGAGAATCATCCCAGTACCCTTCTTTTCTCATCCTGATTTTCAAAGTAACTGGAAAATGTACTTGATGTCTCCTTCCTTGAGGGAATAAATAATGTTCCTCCATCAGTGCAATGTGGATGTAGAAATATTAGGGTCAGTCCATAGAATATTATGACAATGTTTGTCTCCAGGGATGACAGTCGGAGTCCACACAGTTTGGTTTCTTGTTTCTTCCTCTTACTTTGTCCCACCCAACTGAACTTGGATCAGTCTGTGAGAACTTAAGTAGTTCTACAGGGATAAAGTCCCTCTGCAAAAACATATGATAGACCTAGTAACCAGTGCACTGTTTGTTAGTTAGAACAGATAAAAGTCCTTAATAGATACTAATCTGCCACTCAAGGTAGTGGTAGAAAAAGAAGTCAAATCATAAAGCTGTAAGCCTTGTTTAGTTTTCCATTTTGTACTCGTTATATGGACTCTAAAATCTTGTACAGTACCTTTTTCCTATCCTATATTCACTCAAAGGATGCTCCTCCCCCTAACTGGCATTCAACTGCTGTGTTGCCAATGCAGTTGCTGGTTCCTGCTCATGTTTCACAGCTCTCCTGCCGCAGCCAGGGGATGGATGGGACTGATCCAAACACATAACATCACCATTCCCGGGTGCAGGGCAGTTCTCACACAGGCACAGATCCTGTCCGTGAGACAAACATTGGGGATTCTCAGTGTCCCACGTGGATGCTTACCCTCCAGTATTCTTCTGAGAACTGGATCAAATCTGCCAGATAGGTCTCTCAAATTCTAAGATATGCTTACATGAAATACAGTTTTGTCTTGCTCCCGTGTGCTGTTTGTGTGTTTGCAAAGACACCTTGAGTTCCTTAAAAATGTCTCCACAGCTGGCCTCATCTTTTGTTTTCTTTCTCTAAAGAGTTAACTTGGTAAAGTTCCAAAAGCTGAGCTCTTTATGTAGAGTTTAATCCTTGCATTTTTTTTGAGTCCTGAACCTTGGTTTTTTCAGTCTGTCTTCAATCATGACTTGCTACAATATCAAAGGGAAAGGACCGAGGGGACACACACTGTGTGTGTGGGAAGGGGGGGAGATACCTTGAAAAAACTGGAAGTGTTATTCTTGTTGCACATAAATTGGGTGGTGCTTTCACTGTCTTTTCCCTCCCACTGGTAATATCACGTGCATGTAAAACATGCTGCGTTAAACCTTTTTAAAATGGAAATCATGGTGGCATAGTGCTCAAAGGGTTAACTGCAGTTTATTAACAGCTAATGTTTTTAGATTTGCAGTACACAACTGTTTAAATACTGTATTCCTTGTAAATGAAGTAAGAAAAAATGTTAAGGCTGGTGCCAATATTTTTGTTAATGAATTGTTCAGCGTTGTCTCTCACTACAGTCTGGTCAGAACTCTTTGTGTATAAGCTGGGCCTGAAGCCATTTTATAGCTTATAGGCCTAATTGTGTAACTTTTCTTTCATAATGGTTTTGTTATAATATCTACTGTCATTTCTTTCATATAAATATGACATGTAAATTGTCATAATAAAAAAAAATTGAAATAACTTGATGTACAAAGTATAATGTGTATTGCAGATACAAGTGCTTTTTAATGGGCATAACATGTGCACATACCTTTTTTAGTTTTAGAACAAGCACTGAGTAATGGTTGCTGTGTATTGTTCCAGCCCATGATGGTTCCACTGCCTGCCATGGGAATGGGCAACTCCTGGTTTATGTTGATTTTGTTATGGCAGCTCAACTGACAGAACCTTCCTTTCGTTGAGCAGCTCTGGCTGATGGTAGGGAAGACCTGATGGACTTGTTTTTGCAGTCACGATGGTTTTCTGTGTGTGTTCCATCTTTTATATGCTTTTTATATCTCATCTCATAGTGATGTTGCAGTCACTTGACAAAAACCAGTGTGCCTGCAGCCAGCGCTGTACCCAGGAAGGCTGTGCCAGCAGACAGCCATGAGGTGTCCACGTGGTGTTCCTGACAGAGGAGCCAGGTTCATTTATTTAGGCTGAGATGTGTAAAACCTGGGAAAAATGAGGAAAAAATGAAAGTCTGCAGAGACACACTGAAGAAGCAGATGTTCTGACATGTGGCAATGGCAATGGCCACGGATGATATTTCAGGACTTGAACAGGAGAAAGTCAGGGAGAAAGAAATCAAAGAAGAGAATGGCTTCTCTGTGTGAACTGCTGAAGCCTGTCAATCTTTATTTTCAATGTGTCTGTGGCTGCAGTCAAGCTGCTGCATATTTCTGTAGTGATGAGAAATTGCTGTGAAATCCATCTTCTTGTGCCAAATCCACTGCCAAAACTTTACACTTCCATTTTTAACAGATTCTGGGTATCGAAGTCTGAACTGGCCACCTTATGGCAGACAGTGCTGTGGAGAGAAACAAGCTCCCTGGATGGTGACATCTGCCTTCTGTGCTTAAGTGACAACCCTGTGAAGGTACCTGCTGCTCTCCATTGCCTCTGAACATGGCCCTGGCTGAATAAATCACTGTTGGACATCCAGTGTTCAGGCGACAGTGTGGGGCCAGATCCTAAATCACTTCTTTAAGCTCTTACAGCTGAAGAAAAGTTTTCAGGTAATGCACTTCTGTTCCATTCAAACTTAGAGGAAACGTCTGCCTTCCCCCTGTAAGCTTCTCTTAGGTGCAGCACTCAGTACTCTGGTATAAAGTGTCTGGATTGTGTAAATAAGGAAGATGTGGATTTCTCCTCCTCCTTTAATGCTCATCCTCAAAACCAACTTCCTGCCTGGTCTTAAACCATCCTCTTTCCCGTTTTCTTTTGGAAGAGTGGTATGCCACAGAAGAAAGACTAGCATTTGCATGCAGGAAGAGAAATGAACTCTGCACTACTCCACTACTCCTGTACTATTCAGCGGCTTCAGACAGCAGTAATTCAACCCCAATCACTCAGAAATCTTAATTTATAATGACCTAAAGTTGTTGTGTGATTTGGAGTTAACTATTAAGGTGGTGAGAACTCTGTGTGGCTGATATGACAGCCTCATTAGGTAAGCAGGGGTGTGTGTGTGGACATGAACAGAAGCATTGCTTTATAACCACTAAGTGTAGTGAATGGTATTTCCATGTATTTGAATCTTTTCCCACCAGCTGCCATAGTCTGATCTGTGTTCTTGGATGAACTGCAAATTTTTGTTTCCAGTTGACCACTTGTTTTGGTGTGGCACACTTAAAGATGGTTTAGAAATTCCCCTTTCCTCATCTCCTGTTGCCTCTGTTGTTTTTTTCAAGCTATTCTAGCAGTGTTTACATATCACTTCATTGTGGAATTTGCTTTCATTACGGTCTAGATGATTATTTGTATGAGTAACAATTATGCATTATTATTATTATTTGTGTAATTAAAATTAACAAATTAGGCATGGTTCAGCAGCTTTCCAAAGCATTGTCAATAGCTCAGACTAAGAGAGCCATGCTATGTTCTGCTCTTTGTTATCCAAGACTGTAGCTAGGAAAAGTCCAGAGAAAGGAAAGATGGAGACCTAATCTTGCTAATAATTGGTTCGTGTTTGTGAGAACCTGCATTTGCACACAGGTAGGTAAATGACTCCTCAAAAGTAAATTTAAACTGATAACAAGGAAGGTAAACATCCATGACAAGCTAACGACTTGCAGGGGCTTTTGCTATGTTGCTATGGCAGGAGCATTTGCCATCCTGACAAGTCAGGGAGAAGGAATGTTTGCAGTGATGCTGCCTCACTCATAGTGTTAACAGAAGCATCTCCTGACAGAGATGTACTTCACTGATGCATCAGTAATCCCTGTTTCTCACTGCAGTAGCAAAAGAAATGGGGTAAATCCGGGGGAAGAAGCAGGGCCAGTGCTCATGAGGGGGGTGGCAGCCCTCCCATCCCTGCAACGTGCTGTCCTGAGACCCCCTCCGCTTGCCAGGTTCTGCAGTAGTGTCGGGCTCCTGACCCCAACTCCATCACTGCTGGGGGAAATCAACTGGATACCCTGTAAGCAATTCAGGTACTTGTGGTTTTTGTTTTCTTCTCTGTGTGTATTTGTGAGACGTTGGGTGCTGGTCATCCATCAAAAATTCCCCTTCCAGCATCCAATAATGGTAATTGAGAAGCCGCTGTATTTATTATTTATCTTTCCCTCTGTCATCCGTCCAACGAGACTTACAGGCTAAAATAGATATGGCAGAGCTCAAGAAGCATTTGGACAATGCTCTCGAGCACAAGGTGTGATTGTTGTGGTATCCTGTGCAGGGCTGCGAGATGGACTCGATGATCGTTGTGGGTCCTTTCCAATTCAGGATATTCAAAGGCTCTTTGGTACCCTCAGTTAGAATCTGAACGGTTTGGGTTGGAAGGGGCATTAAAGATGTGTTCCAACTATCTTGTTCCAAACCCCCTGCCATGGACAGGGACACGTTCCACTAGATCAGATTGCTCAGAGCCACATCCAAACCTGGCTTTGAACACTGCCAGGGATGGGGCAGATACGGCCTCTCTGGGCAACCTGTGCCAGTGCCTCACCATCCTCACAGGGAAGAATTTCTTCCCAACTTTTCTAATCTCACTCCGCCCTCTGTCAATTTGAAGCCTTTTGCCCTTGTCCTATCCCTTCATGTCCCTGTCCAGAGTTCCTCTCCAGCTCTCCCGTATCCCCTTTTAGGTACTGGAAGGGGCTGTAAGGTCTCCCTGAAGCCTTCTCTTGGGAGGACAGCTCTCAGCCTGTCCCCACAGCAAAGGTGCTCCAGCCCTCAGCGGTCACCTCAGCGCTTCCCTTTGCTCCTCTTTCCCACATATAGACGATTTAACTCGGACGCACTCGCGGCACCCAGGCGGCCGCGCAACGGGAGCGCGGCGCGTCCTGCGCGTCCCGGGGGCGGTGGCATCGCGTCCCGGGCGGAAGCGCATCACAGAGCGGCGCGTTCCGCTTCCGGCGGCCGCGATGGTGGAGCAGGGAGGCGGCGGCGGCGCCATGAGCTTCCTCAAGCGCTTCCCGCCGCCGGCCGACGGCGTCCGCCACCAGCAGCCGGACACGGAGGCGCTGCTGGCGGGGCGCAGCCTGGGCGCCGGCACCCTCTACATCGCCGAGAGGTGCGGGGGACAGGCGGGGCTGGGAGCCCTCGGGGCTGAGGGGACGGCCCTGAGGGGCCCGGGATGGGGGGGAAGCCCTCAGGGGCTGTGGGGCTCTGCGGGGCGTCCCGCTGCTCCTGCTCGTTCTAAACCAGGCAAGAGGGAGCAGCACGGCCAGCGACCCGGCTGGCTGGGACATTCAGGGCCGGGTTGGGTGGGACTTGGAGCAACCTGGTCTAGAGGGAGGCGTCCCTGCCCACGGACTTGGAACTTCCCTGCCACTTCCAGGGGCTTGGAACGAGGTAGCTGTAAGGTTCCTTCCCATCCCAACCATTCTGTAAAACTCAGCATGGTGGAGAAATGTGCACTTGGCGCCCAGGAAGCCAGTTGTATCCTGAGCCACAGCAAAAGCAGCGTGGGCGGCTGGGCAAGAGAGGAAATTCTGCCCCACTGCTTTTGTGAGACCCCACCTGGAGTGCTGCATCCAGCTCTGGAATCCCCAACATAAGAAGGACCTGGAAATCTTGGAGCAAGTCCAGCAGACACCACAAAGTTGATAAGGGAACTGGAGCACCTCTGCTATGAACACAGGCTGAGAAGATTGGGGTTGTTCAGCCTGGAGAAGATAAAGTTGTGTGGAGATCTCATGGCAGCCTTCCAGTATCAGAAGGGGCATGCAGGAAAGCCAGACAGGGGCTCTTTGACAGGGACTGTAGTGATAGGACAAGGAGGAATAACTTCAAACTGGAAAAGGGCGTTAGATTGTGTCTTAGGAGAAAAGTCTTTACTGTGAGCAGAGCGAGACAGGTTGCCCAGAGAAGCAGTGGATTTCCATCCCTGCAAGTGTTCAAGGCCAGGTTGGATGGGGCTCTGAGCGTCCTGCTGTAGTGGAAGGTGTCCCTGCCCAAGGTAGTGGATTAGAATTAGGTGATCTGTCAGGTCTTTTCCAACCCAAACCAGTCCATAATTAAAACTGCAGCAGCTCTCCTCTTCTGACAGGGGAGTAGACAGGGCTGTTGGATTTCTGCTGTTAATAACTACTCTGGTTCTGTGAAGTCTTTCATGTTGCATTAATCACGTGGAGACTGTTCTTACTAGGCAGAAATCAGTCTGGTTATTCTGGAAGATGTTATCTGAGCTCTTTATGGTTTCCTTTCAATTCTCCCTGCATTGTATAGCTCAGGGAAACAGTTTGATGATTAAAACAACGTAATTTTCTTTTACCATAGAAAAGTACTCATAATATATTCTGCAATTGAAGAGCATTGTTGGAACAAAAATATAATTTAAAATGTACACTGAGGAGTGAATTGTCTTTTAAAAACCTCAGACTAGGGAACTTTTATGGCCAATATTGTTGGAGGAGCTTTTGTCCCACCTGAGCTTGTTACTGGTGTGTTGGAGAGGAATCTTTCTGGAATTTTGTTCACTGTTTTATTTAGTTTGGTTGCAGCTACCAGGACTCCTGTTTTTGGGGTATCTGCTCTGAGGATGTGTAATGTTGAGTTTCCTTGTAAGTTGCTTTCAATAGACTTGTGTGAGGCACCTCCAGGTCTGCCAGCTTCCTCTCCACATGTTTCAAGTGTATCACAGAGCTTTCACCTGAGTCACTTGTTGGGATGAACAGAAAACACCAGTGCTTGCAGGAGTGCCGTGGGAGAACGGGGCATCCAGGAGCACAGTGTGGCTCTTGATCCATGTACTGACTCTCCACCAGCAGCTGTAAACATTGAGGACTGGACAGTTGAGGCTAGGAAATAAATTCCTTGCTCCCAATGCACTAGGTCTTACTCTCAGCCAGATTTTCCAAGGCAAGGAGTCTTCTGTGACCTTTCCATTGCTTTTGTCCCACTACAAAAGCTTGTGAATGCTGAGTTTTGCACATGATGGAGGTGTTGCTTTCTTGCCCTGAGTACTTCTGTTCACTGTGTGACATCATTGATTACAGGCACCCAAACCTAGTTTGAGTTTGATTTCTCGGTGTCTAGAAAGATGTTGATTGCTCTTACATGAAGGAGGCAGCATCCTGGTGGTGACAACCTGTGCTGTCTCTTGCTGTGGTTAGGGATGACAGTGAAAGTGGGGAAAGCAGAGGCTATAGCACATAGGTTGTGACTGGAGGAATACCCATAACCTGGCTCTGTTGATCACAGAACTGGCTGTTTTTCTACATACAGGCTATACCCACATCAGATATATAATCCTCTAGGAATTATGACACTGACTTGCCTTTCAGTGTCCTCTTTGTCTTGGAAAACCACATTTAATAGCTTGAGTTACAAATCACATTCTGGGACCCTGTGTTGTCTTTGGAATGATAGCTATCTGCAGGGAGGAGAATATGGAGAGGCAGGGAGGAAAATTCAGCATTTAGTGCAAATGTGACAAAGCTGTGATGTGTTTAGGGTTCTTAGCTTCACATTCCTTGGGCAAAGGTGTCTTTCACCTCAGCCATCAGTTAATGCTGTTGCAAAGTCCTGTTCAGGCAGGTCCAGGACCGTGTGTGCCCCCAGAGTGGGCTAAGTGCCTTCCCCACAACTAATCACTTTTTGGGGCTGGTTTGCTTTACTGCAGGCTTGAATCAGATACTGTGGATTCCTCTGTTAGTTTCTAACTCGTCTCTTCTTTTTTTCCTCCCACGTTAGTCGCCTGTCTTGGCTGGAAAACTCTGGAGTTGGCTTCTCCTTGGATTACCCCACCATAAGTTTACATGCCGTCTCCAGGGACCTGAGCACCTACCCAAGGGAGCATTTGTACGTCATGGTGAATGCCAAGTTTGAAGGTAAGGAGTGGTGCTTGCTCCTCCCACGCAGTCCTGAGTGACAGGATTTCCTCCTCAGAAGGAGGAAATGTTGATTTTAAGTAATTGCTTGTATTTTCTTTTTTTATTTTGCTGAAGGATAGTTATTTTAGAAGCACAGCTTTGCATTTGTTTAGAGTCACTTTACAGTTCTGCCCCCAGCTTGTGACTGTGTACACTGAAGCTGCTGAGAATCTGTTCTCTGCCCCTCTTACACTGTTTTAAACAATTTAGTTCCTCTGCCAGTCTCCCTGTGATTCCATCTTGGGTAAATTTTTTTCTTCATTGAATTTATGTTAATGTTGCTGCCCTCTCCAGGCTTGATGAATTCCTGCTGTTTTGCAGCCAGGGAACTTTTCATTTGTTTTCTCCCACAGCTTGGTTAAATACAAACAACAAAAGGCAATAGGTCGTGTCACCAGGCTTTAATGAATCTTTGTAGATGTAGCCCACAAAACCCACCTTTTTAACCATTCTTGCTTTGATGTAGAGAAAGTTTCATTGTTTGTGTGAAGAGTGTATTTTTATATATATAAAAATATTTTTCTTCCGGCAGACCTGTCAATATTTTAAATGTGTCAAAAACTGCCATCACAATTGAAGATTAAATGACTGTTAGGTCTTGAGCAGGTCTCCTTTTCCCCTTCATGCCTACTGGTCACCACAACTGAAGGTTAAATCTGGCATTTAATTTTTTTTAATGTATCCAGAAGGTAATGACAAGGCTCTGAGGAGATGGAGATGCTTTTAAGCTACTAGTGTTCTTCATTATTTCCTTATCCTATGTTACTAATGTTCTCTAACAGTCTGTCACTACAAATGTTAAGAGGACATTTGCATACAACTCTTGGTTCTTATTCCTCATTTTCCTTTAACTGTGGTTATTTTGATGTAAGAGGAGCCTCATCTGAAGAAAGATACTGTTTGTAGGTTTTGGTTAATTCTGATTATGGCATTTGAAAATACGGATATACTGTGAAAAATAGAAAGCCTTAATAGACTGATTTTTTATGGGTATTTTTTGTGGCTATATTTTTTAGTATATTAACTCTGCCTATAGTAAATCTTCCACAGCAGGTAGATTTTACTTTTCAAAGTCTAGCCTTGGCCTGCAATTTTAACTGCTGAATAGTGTCAAACCTTTCCAGTTAGCTGGCTTCAGGAGTCTTCATTCTCGGTTGTGCAGGGTACATTGTGTTCTTCCTCTGAAAGTTTTACATGTGCTCTCTGCGTGTTTGTGCCTTGTCCTCACCCCTTTTCTTAGCAAAAGGCACTCAGAGGTTAACTGCATTGAAAACAAAGGGCTGGACTCAGCAGTAACAAGCTGTGCCTTCTGCTGTCAGCTGGGAAAGAACTGGGTGGCTTCCTTGCACATTTCATTTTTGGGGCAGCTGGCAGCTTCTTGGCGTCTTCGTATTCTTGGTGCTGCCAGTTCTGTGTGTGATGAAAACCGCTCTCAGTGGAGCAGCCTCTTCTCCTGTAGAAAATAATGGTGCACTTCTGAGGCTGTCAGTGCAGTGTCCCCGGCCCCGAAGTGAGGAACTGCAGCCGTTTTTATGGGGTTTTTATTCACAGAAAGTAAAACACCACGCTGACGCTTATTTATTCATGTACATGGTGTACAGAAGTCAGGAAGCACCGCAGTTGTCACTGGCTTGGGGTGCACTTTGTGCTTCTGACATCTTGCTGGCTGGCTTGGAATGCTGGAAATGGAGCAGGGATCCCCTGCACATGTCAAAGTCCCCTGTGAAGGGCCACACTGGAAGCTAGCTGATTTCGTGACAATAACGTTAAGGATCCATAAAAAAATCCGTGTGATTTAAAAAATGATAGCAATTGTGAATTGGAGGATTTTGAGCACTGTTGTTTTTAATAAGAATCAGGCAATTTTCCTGAAATACTTGAATATGTTGTGTGACCAGTATAGAAATCTCTACTCTTTAACTTATAAGCAGAGAAGTTTTCACATGTGTTGCAAGTGTTGTTGAGGTGCTGTGAGAGGGCCTCATATATCCATGTGGGTCTTGGAGTCTCATGGGTTTTTTGGGAGAACAGAGTGGAGGTTTTGTGCCTCTCTTAGGAGGTTGTTTCTGATTTGATTATGTGTGTGTTCCTGAAAGAATAAACAAATACTACTTTTGTTTTGTTTTGTTTTTACACAATAAACATGTTTCTTCTAAATCTTTCGATTTCTTGAAGAGGAGACAAAAGAGGCTCCCATGACTGAAGGGGAGGAGGACGATAGCGATGATGACGTTGAACCAATTGCGGAATTCAGATTCGTACCTAGCGACAAATCAGCCCGTAAGTGCGAATGGGAATTGTATTTTACTTTGAAGTCCTGGTTATGTGTGGAACACACTTGGGTGTAGAGATGTAAATACCGTGATCCTTCAGTGTCCTCCTCCAATGATTTGATTCCTATGCGCTGGAAAGGACAAAGCAAATTGTTTTTTCTGGCTTGAAAATGGACTCTTTCAAGCAGCTGCGTCTCAAGGAAAATTTCAGTTCTTTGAAATAGAAATTGCTGATTATAGGTACACATCGTGGATAATCTCACTTATATACATTTGGAGAGAATATGGATAGGAAATGTCTTTTTAATTAAAAATTCAGTGATATTTCAGTCAGTGACAATTTCATTAGAAACATGCTAATGCCCTGATACTACCACTGGAAAGCTGTCGCATCCTGTCTGGTGTGTAGCTTACAGTTGGATTCAAGTTTTAGGAATCTAATGGATGAGATGCTGCAAGGATTCCTGCAGTAGGTAACCACAGACAGAATTGCCCTGAGATAAACCTTTATCATCAATGAAATAATGCAAAAGTGCTGTTAAGAGGCTAAAGCACCAGGCTGGGTCTCTGAAACCTGATTTGTTTCTTACATGGCTTCTGGGTTGTTGGATGATGTTTTCAAATATGAATTGAGTTGTGGTTCTGCTAAAGGAGTATTCTGACTCCCTCTGATCACTCGGAGCGGGGTTTCTTGCCTGTTGCTTTGGGGTGTTGGTGAAGGTTTGTGTTCATTTGTGTTCCTACAGTGGAAGCCATGTTCTCAGCAATGTGTGAGTGCCAGGCCCTGCACCCAGACCCGGACGATGAGGACTCAGACAACGATTATGAAGGGGACGAGTACGATGTTGAGGCCCGCGGTTGGTAACAGTTGCTTCTTTTGAAATACCTGCCAGCACCTGGATACCTTGTATCTGTCATAATTGTTTGTTGCTCATCTTGCCTAAACATCCCTTTGGTCACAGGTACAGTATAGAAATTCATAAATGTGCAGAAAACCTGTAGTTTAGCTGTTGCAAATGATAGGAATTCAGCATAAGCATTATTCTGGCCCTCCAAAGCCCACAGACACAAAGAGCAGGTGTTTCCTGTTCCCAGTGGCTGTGCTAGCCCAGGTTCAGTGCCCATGCTGCTGTGTGATCGGTTCATGTTGCTGTGCATATTCTGTACCTGATGCAAGCAGCTTTTTAATCTCAATCAGTTAATCTGAGCATAATTTGCCCTGCTGCTCCCCTATTCCTCCACCTCTGCATGTTCCTGGCTCCTAAACTTAGGTCTGCTAAACACAAACTTGTTTTTGCAGAGCTAGAACAAGGTGACATCCCGAGCTTTTACACATACGAAGAGGGATTGTCACACTTAACTGCAGAAGGCCAGGCCACGCTGGAGAGGTTAGAAGGCATGTTAGCCCAGTCTGTCAGCACCCAGTACAACATGGCTGGAGTGAGAACAGAGGACTCCATAAGGGAGTTTGAAGGTAAGACACGCTTTTGTTTTACTATAGAATATGTCTTTGTAAGTGGCACTGCCAGTGGGATCGAGCACACCGTCAGCAGGTTTGCAAATGACACCAAGCTGAGGGGTGCAGTTGACACTCCTGAGGGATGGGATGCCATCCAGAGGGTCCCAGACAGACCTGAGGAGTGGGAACGGGAACCTCATGAGCTTCAACACGGCCAAGTGCAAGGGGCTGCACCTGGATTGCGACAACTCCCAGTATCACCAGCAGCTGGGAGATGAGGGGATTAAGGGCAGCCCTGCCAGAAAGGACGTGGGGGTGCTGGTGGATGAAAAGTTTGCCGGGACATAACCTGGCAAAGTGCACTTGCAGCCCAGAACACTGGTCATGTCCTGGGCTGTATCCAAAGCAGCGTGGCCAGCAGCGCGAGAGAGGGGAATCTGCCCTTCTGCTCCACTCCTGGAGTGCTGCATCCAGCTCTGGGTCATCAACATCATAGGATATGGTCCTACTGGAGTGAGTCCACAGGAGCTCATGAAGATGATCAGGGGTCTGGAGCACCTCTGCAGTGGAAACGGGCTGAGACAGTTGGGGTGTTCAGCCTGGAAAAGAAAAGGCTCTGGGGAGACCTAACTGAGGCCTTCCAGTACTTAAAGATGGCGATAGACTATTTTGCCATAGGACAAGGGGAAGTGGCTTCAAACTAAAGGAGGGGAGATTCAGATGATAAAAGGAGAGATCTTTTACCCTGGGGGTGGTGAGCCACTTGCCCAGAGAAGCTGTGGATGCCCCATGCCTGGAAGTGTTCAAGTCCAGGCTGGATGGGGCTTTGAATTCTATGAATTCTATGGTTCTATGATACAGAAGTAGTGGTTCTCCAGTTTGGCTGATCCATAAACCAGGATTGAGCAGGTGTGATGCTATGGGTGATACCTCACTGCAGAAGGTGAGGTGCCTGTGGCCTTATGGGCACCATATTGCCTGCTGTGGATTGAGGGCTACTCTGTTAAAGAGTGAGCACTTCAATGTTAAGAACCTTTCATTCTTCCTGGTATGATTTCCTGGAACCGTGGTAAAGTGAAGTTGGTTTAGGATTAAAAAAAATTAAACTTACCAGTCTACACCAGGGTTAGGAAGCAGTTTCTACTCTAAATGAGTGGTAGGTTTTATTTGGGTTTTGATTTTTTTTTTTTTTCTGATACCCTAAATTATGTTAACAATTATCTTAACATAGTTCAGGATGAATTCTGAATCATTCAAACACACTGAAACAGATTTATTAAAGAAGAACTATTTTTCTGAAGGATGCTGTCTCTTAATTCTATTGATTATTCAAGTGTGTATTTAAGGAGTAAAATTTCTTTTTTGTTGGGAGAAAAACACCTGATTTTTCAGACTCTGTCTTTTCTGTGTGCTGTTTTCACTAGAAAAATATCTGGGAGAAGAACAGGAAAGTAGTTTAGTAGCATTGCTTCTTTTTTAATTTATAAATTGCAGTGCTTTTTATATGTCCTCATGTTTTTGAAAGATGGAAAACGATGCGGCAGTTGTGGATTTCTCGAAAATAATAACTGATTTGTTCTCATCCACAAGGAGAGGTTTATAATCTTATTTGTTTTGACAGTTGTTTTCAGGTTCTCGTTGTTCTGCAATTTTGAATAAATTTATGTAAATACAACCATAGGTGATAGGCTCCTGTTTCAGCAGTGCCCTTTATTTGAAAATTTAGTCAGGTTTCTGAATCCCAGAATTACAGAAATGAATATAAATTGAACAGCAAGTATGTCACTTGTCTCAGAGTCATCTTCATCAGTTTTATTTACTTTCCTAATCTTATTTACTACAGTACTGCTGTAGTAAAGTTGGTTTGCTGCAATTATAAATATCCCCAGGCCTGCTCGGTTTCAGTTACTTTGTTTTTTGACATTGTAGCCTAGGGCAATCTTTCTTTTCAATAAATGTTTCAGAACAGGATACAGCCTCTTTCTGCTAGAATAAAGTTATTCAAAGGAATCATGCCATTTGTTACACCAAAACTTTATTTAAAACATGAAATGGTTAAAATCCAGTGTTTAAGTCTTTTAATAAGACAGGGTGAGATGAGGTTGTAGGAAGCGGTGACATCTTTAAGTGAACCAACCGAAAGAGCTGGAGCAAACCCAGGAACTTGGGAGCTCATCAGCGTTTCCTTAGGCTGCTTTCAGAAATTCAGTGAAGGTTTTCTGTCCTGGCCACCTCTTGTCAGCAGAGGGCATCTGCTCTCTTTCCCGTGAAAACGTCATCCCTCCTCCGCTTGTTTACTACGGAGCGCTGACTGAGCGCTGGCTGTATCCCTTTATAGACGGGATGGAGGTGGACGTAGCACCAGTAGTTGCCGGGCAGTTTGAAGACGCCGAAGTCGATCACTGATGAGGACAGGTGCTGCTGTGAGTTCTTCTGACTTCTCACATCAATGCTTTTCAGTCCTGCAGGGCCTTCCCTCTCTGTAATTTGTGTATAATGTATGTGATCCTACAGGAAGTGTCTCATGATATCAGGATGATGGTGATATAGAAGAAAGAAAAGGGAGCTGTAGTTATCACAAATGTAGAAAGATGTTTAATGATCTGTGCCAAAATGCCTATTGGCATAAACCATTACCCTGCAGAGGCAGCGTGCATGGATGTGCCTGTCTGGAAGACAGGTCAGCGTTTTAGTTGATTTAACAGTTGTCTGATCTCAAAGGCTCTTAGATGCTGATATATGAATACTGGAGGCATCTCTGGGCAGTTACGACATTTAGCGTCTGTTGTCTTGCCCTTAGTGTGTAGGATTTCCCAGGCTGTTTAAGGGGGCAGGACACTTCACAGCACTGCAAGTCCATCTTTTTCTTCATTATAAGCAGAGCAGGAACAGTTTCTGGTAAAGTTACTGAGCTGTCCAGATGGGATTGCTGTCAGGACTGAACAACTTAGAGACACCCTGCTCAGGTGGTTGTGCTAGAGTGATCCCCTGTCTTCCATCACCTGTGTTGCTTTTCCTCTTAGTAGCATTACAAGATGTGCCAGTGGTTCCTTGCTGACGCTGGAGGGGAGAGGAAGAGCAGCTTTTTCTGGGACTGTCTTTAGAGATGCACAGGCACAGTGGGGTTGTGATGCCACCCTTGCTTCAGCAGTGCTCACTAGTGCTCAGTCTGTACGTGCTGCTCAAGTGTGCTGTGTTGTCCCAGTTCTTCTGCCTGTCTCAGAAGGGAGACTGACAGCTCTTACCTTAAAGTGAGCATCCAACTATCCCACTTGAAATGCCGGGGAGAGCAGCTGTGGAGCAGACAGACAAAAGCTCAGGGGTGGAAGGAAGAAAGGGACACCAAAAGGAGTGAGACACACTAAAAGAAAAGTGGGAAAGTAATTGATTAGGGATTACAGTGTCACAGAGAAAGAGGCTGCAGTCCCTGAGGAGGGCTGTAGTGGAGGGGTGCTGTTCTTTGTTGCTTCTCTGTTCCTTATTTTTCCTCCTCTCTTGCTTATTTTTCTTTGCTGCTACAGTTCTGAAAGTCTGAGAGTAGCCTTGTGTTCTCTTACTGACCTCCACCACCGCCACTGCTCCTGAATTGGTATTTATTTTCTGGTGTTAGAGGTCAAACTTCTGCATTTCTACCCTGGGAAGGACTTTGCAGAACAAAGAGATCTTAAAAAATAAATCTAGATACTGGTTGTCCTGCCATTGGATGGTCCTCCAGTTTGGTAAAGAACACACTTAAAAATCAGAGAAAAGCCTTTAGCAGTAGATCAGGTGCTTCTTTGTAAGTGAATGGAAATTTAGGCTCTGATGACTCCATCTCCAAGATTACTTTGGTTAATGGTTTATTAAAAAAAAAAATCATACTGTTGAAAAACTCAAAATTGACAGCTTTATTTATTATCCTGGTTAAAACTTAACTGGATTAAGGAGAGTTAATAACTGATAGCAGATCTCTAAGAAGCCTGAAAGTGCTGGTGGAAGTGTTGTAGACTGTTCTTCTAGAAAAGGACAAAATACGCCCAAGTAAGAAGTAGTGTTGGTTAGTGGAATTAGTACTCTGCCTTCCATGGTACAGCATGTGGCTGTGGGAGGTGACTGGAGAGGATTTCCTCCTGTGCTTCTGCTTGTGCTGATCACAGCTGAAGGGATAATCCCTGTCAGAGCAGATCAAGTGACCTGCACGTGCAGTGTCAGGTGCTGCAATGCCATCACTCCAGGTAGCAGTTTAGGATGGCCCTTTTTAGAATGACCACCAGCCTGAGTGTGTGGATGTAATTTAAGGAAGTTTAGGAGTCTAGGATCTAAGGCAGCAATAAGGAACTGAAGGTATAAAGTGACAAGGACAGCTCTTGGAGGTCTGTGCTAATGGCCCTGCTCAGAGGGCGGCTTGGCTCTACACTCTGTACGTAGGGGTGGAGAGGGAGCATGCTGTGATCTTGTGGGTACTCCATGGAGCAGCTTGGCCCTTTCAACCTCCTGAACTGCAAAACGATCTACAGGAACATCTTGTTGGTGATCCCTTAGAGAGCAGTGTGCTGCCCTGCCTCCCAAACAATGCCCTTGTGTGATGCTCATGTTCCATGCCACCAAATGAGATGTGACAGTTTCCTGCTGAAGCTCCTGGAAGACTTGCTGGCAGTCGGTGCAGGACATTTCCCATGTTCCTGCAGTAAGTGGTGTTTTGTCTGTGGCATCACGAGGCTGCAGCAGTTGTTCTGAAGCAACTGGTGTGTCTGCATGTGGGTGCAGTGGGGTCTGCCAGGGCAGCCTGCTGCCTGCTGTGAGCACATGCTGTCCTTAGCTGACCTGAGTTAGAGCTGCTGCCAAGGGCAAAGATGCTCAGCCCTTCTGACAATTCATGGGCTTGTAGTAAAGTACTGTCCTCTGGCTGCGACCAACAGATAGCTACTAGTCTGTGATGCTTTAATAACCTTTTATTTTAATGCCATTTGTATAAACTTGGGTGTCTTGTGTCTTTCAGATTCCTTTTGTGGCACTTCCAGAATAAGCTGTAAAACCGAAGGCATTGCAGTGACTATCGGGAGTTAACCTTTCTTTTAATGACCTAAGTTTAGACATCTAGGTCTATAAATACTTGTAGAGATGTTTAAAACAGGGTTTGACATTTGTGACCACTATGGGTTTATTTAAAAAAAAAACAAAATAAACAAAAACAATAAAACCTCTTGCATCTAACACTTGAATGGGGCTAATCAGGGCTCATTTCCTAGAATCGCAGAATGATTTGAGTTGGAACACAACTTAAAGATCATCTGGTTCCAATCCCACCTGCCATGGGCATGGATGCCATTGAGTAGATCAGGTTGCTCAGGACCCCATCCTAACCTGGCTGTGAACACTTCCAGGGATGGGGCAGCCACAGTCTCTCTGACCAAACTCTCTGGCCTTTTAAAGAAGCCTTTGTAGGAATTCTAGGACTTCAGAAATAAAACTGTAAGTAGAACAGAATTTTAGATTGTCCTAGAATTTGCCATATTTTTTTACCTGTCATTGACTCTGTGGAGTAGAAATGGGAATAGAAGTGTTAAGACTAAAAGGAAATAGGGTTGGCCAAGGATTAAAAAGAAAAGTTAACTTAAAACCCCCTCAAGTAACTGGCTTTATCATTTCAGCGCTATCCCTTTCATTTCTCTGAGAGCTGAGCTTGTGTGGTAGAGGGTGGAATAAAATCTGTAAGGTCCGGACAAGAACTGTTTTGTGTCTTTGTATTAAATGTTAACATTGTTAAATAAACTAAGATTTTTGTATCTCACAACCAGCTCGCTGTTGCAGTTTTCCCTCCTTTACTTCAGCAAGCAGCTTGAGCCCTTGAGTTTCAGAACTCTCTTCTGTAACAAAAAAATCTTCAATGAAGCCAAAGCCATTTTCGTCATTTACCTGGATGTGAGGATAAAAGGGCAGAACATTTGCAGAGTACACCTGTGACAGAATTAGACACATGCCATGCTCAGGAACCCAGTTTTATATTGCCAAGATGTTGGTCCCGCTGGAGTTTTTCCTCTTTCGTCTCTCTGCGAGGCGGTGATTTTGCCATTGGGAAATGTTGGCAAATTCAGGTTGTTCCTCTCTTCCCCCAGTATTGAAATGAAAGTCTGGACCAAACTTCCTCCATTTTTTTTTCACTTTGAAGTTGACCTGTGATTTTTTTGGAGGGGGGGTGTGAGGTGTGGTATTGCTGTGTTGATACATGAACAGTTTACTGGCCCTGCACTCTGCTTACACGTTAGGATGTGATTTGGTTCCAAGGTACATGATAATTATAACCACTCTTTGTTGAATATTCATTAGGAATGCCAGTCAAATTAGGGATGCCTTAATAGTGCTGAGAACCATTGACATAGCTGAATAAATGAGGTATTCAGCATGTTATGCAACAAGACATTCTACAGGAATGTCTTTACCAGCCCCTTTGTATACACACAAACGTATTCATGTGAGTGTGTGCATGTTTTTGTTAGGGATTCAGAGTTACAGAATTGATTTTTGCACTGGTGTTTGGAGAATCTTGGCATGGAGAGATTCTGGGACAAGTAAAACTCCTACTGGCACCATAAATGAGGCAACAGGCTCATTGAATTCTAAGTCACCATTCACTGTTGAAGCAGACTGGTGTGTAAATCTGAGTTGGCATGTGGTGTTTCTCTTGTTTTCCACACTGAACTGCAGACCTTTACATACCCTGGTAGATTGAGACAGGGCGAAGTTAACTCCAGGGCAGCTGGACTGTTCACAGTTCCTCTCGGCGCTCTCGCTACATCCAGAAGGAGAATTCGTGTTGTATTCACGTGGAGCTCCAGGAGCAGACATCTTGTAATGCTTCCAGTCAAATCAATGGAGCAAGATTAACTGAGGTGAGGTGGAAACAAACCTGCATCAGTGCTGAAGGTAGCATTGAGAAGTGTCTTGTGTGGATTGGCACGTTTTATTTTCAATGAAACTTTGTATTTAGGCTGTGTGTAAGTGTTCTGGACTTCATAAGCATTTTTTACCTCAAATGTAAAATACTCCTTTTTGCCTGCACTACTAAAACCAGTTAAATTCTTCAGTTCCTAGCCTAGGTTTGTTTTTCATTATTTCTGCTACTTTGGTTTTCTTTTTTTGTTTTGTTTTGTTTGTTTTGCATTAATTTAGTCAATTTAAGGCTTGTCTAATTCCTAGTGATTTTAAAAAAGAAATATATTCTAGTGCCTATAAATACACTAATTACTTGTTAATCACCCAGATTGGTACCAATTTCTTTTAAACTATATGTTGTGCCAAAATAAACAAGGCAGACATGGAGAAGTCAGATCTGATCTGACCTCTTCACTTTATGGACTTTGTTTTTGCAAGCCATCGAAAATGATGTGCAAGTAGGGCCTCCGGTCTAACATATCTTGGCTGCCTTCAGGTTTGTATATCTGTTTTTTCTTTGTCTGTTTTTATGCTCTTTGAGATTCACTTTTGAGACCTTTATCCTGTGGGCTCCATGGGTTCAGGGGAAGCATCAAATCACGTAGATTTTGAAAGACTTGTTACCATAAGAAATGAAGTGAAAAAGTGTGGGGGAAAATTTATTAAGTATGGATCACTTTAAAAGGAGGTAAAAAGCAGGAAAGCAAGAAAGGGGAGATAGAAATCCCCAAAAGGATCTGTTTTAGAAGCAGAACAAAGTATAAAAATACGTATTTTTTCAGAGGATCACATCTTTTCAGGCTCAGTGTGCTGGTGTGTGGACCTTGCCATGGAGAGTTTTAACAAGGACAAGTTTCCTTTGGTAGATCTACTCACACTATGGTCGAAGAGCTGCTGAATGATAACCCAGCAGTTCTAGTTCTCTTCAGCATATTAGCAGGCTATTTTTTTTATTATTAATAACTGAATACAGGGTCATGAATAGGACTCTTGTATGTAAAGCACGTTCATACAATTGATTTAATTTTGCAAGATGCTCGTATAGGTACCTTGGAGAAATAAAACGAGAGAAGATTTCATTGCAATAAGGAAGAAATTACATGGAAATATTTACTTCCCAAAGTCTTGCAAAAAAAGATAGCTGACAATAGTAGCTGTTAAAGACTTCATCAGTTTACTGTGAAAAACTCTCCATCTGATTCCCTTTCTTTTAAAAAGAGTTTGTAAGGTGACCTGGATGATGAGGCGAGGGACATGATACTGAGATCTTTGTAGAACTTTTTAACCATCTCTCCTTTCAAACCAAGTGACCATAAAAAGAAAAACTGAATTTACTCTTAAATTTGAGAAATGTACTTTGGCGTGTGTACAGCATGTTTAAAAATTAAGCTGCAGCCAGAAGAAGAAACTTTGTGCTAGAAACAGCTTCAGAGGGTGGTACCCATCAGTGGTGGTTGCCTCAGCTGAGGCTATAAAGGGCACGCTTGTATGTGTAGCTTTCCTGTAGTTTTTACCTCTGTTATTTATTCTCCTGCATTGCAGATTCATTTGTTTTTTAAAGAAGTTGGTAAGAGCTACATAAAATCAAGGACAAATTGAGTACTGCATGATTCATCCCTATATAGTGTGTCTGTGTGAAAAGGCAGCAGTAATTGCTGATAAAAAGTAGAGGATTTTGCCTAAAGTGCCATTTGATGTGTGTGTCTACAGAATTTTATGGTACTTTATTACTGCTTTTTCCAACCAAGGTAAACATTCAACAATCTCCAATGGGACAGGATGGGACAGAGCCTTCCTGGAAGGAAGTGAGGGGTTACTTACCTGCACCCAGGTATTAATAAAACAATGTTGTCATACAGACTTTTAATTTTGGTGTAGGATGCCTCTAGAACAGAGCTGTGGACACTCTTCTAGGAAGTAGTGTAGCCTTTCTTCCTCTCAGAGGTAGGTATATGGCAAGTAGGAATATAATGATGTCAGTATAAGAAATTTTCAGCTCCCTTTTTGCAGGTGCCTTCACTGGGAAGAAATCCAATAAAATCAAACCTTGAAAGGACAGGATATTTCTCTAAAATTAGTTTTGAATGCTAATAAAGGTCAGCAAATGGCACTTATGGCTAAAGTGAACTAAAGTGACAAATTTTGTGTTTTAACAGTCCTTCGCATTCATATGACTTAAATGAAAATGGTGGTAGATATTCCCAAAATCCCAATACACGTTTACAAAATAATTATTTTAATACAAAGTGGTAAGTCAAATATTTCAAACATGAAATCTGAAAATACAGCATAAAGATGGCACAGAAGTCTGTTAACAGTTCTCTGAAGGCTTTATGTCTGTAGATGTTGAAAATATTTTTTAATGTAGTGCTCCCAAATTTCAGGATTTGATGTCTCAAGATATCCGAGGAAAGATTTCATCCCATATAAAAGCCACAAGTATTGTACCTGAAATGAGACGTTACAGAAAGGACCTTTATTTAAACGTCTTTGAGGAGGATACAGTACTGGTATGGAAAATAAACATTATGCTTAAGTATTTGAGTGTCTAATACAATACAGCAGGGTCTGCATCAGTACTTTTTGCAAAGCTTCAACAGGCCATGCAAGTGCTCCCTGTGAGTTAATAATCTTGTTTTTCCTAATGTGGTTAATGCTTTGATCTGTGTAAGTCAAGCCAAAGGCAGAGAGTTTGGCTGGGTGAATCCAACAGGGGCGCCTTCCTGTTCCTGATCAGGGCTCCTTTCTTTGTAGCTGGATGTATAAATCACTGAACCAGCAGCTTAACTTCCATCCCTCACCTGAGAGTTTGTTAGCTGTGTCTGTTTTGATAACCACATCATTTTTAGGTGCTGTCAGGTGGGTATAGGATAGTGGGAATTTTTTGAAGATCATTCTCATTTAGGGTTTATTCTGAAGCTGAAAAAATGGTAATGTTAGAGATAGTGTAAGATTCTCATAAAGAAGCTTCTCTGTCAAGTTGGAAGGGACCCTAAGGATCATCGAGTCCAAAGGGCATCCAGATACAGTTTATTTCCCACAGTAAAAAAAATCAGTTTATTCTTTCAGAGACAAAGAAAATCCTGCTTGATGGTGTTGCCCACACATAAGCTTGTATTTATGAAACTTCTTAGATCACAAACAAAGCTTATTGAAAGGGATGCTGTTTAGTCCCGTCTGCCACTTAGTGCAGGACTTTGCCTACGCTGGATGGGTCAGTGAGACTTTTCCAAAAACCTCCGTGCTGGAGACTGTAGCATTTCTCCAGGAAACTAATTTCAGTGTTGCTGCACCCTTCCTCCTGAACCTTTTCCTGGAGTCTAAGCCAAACTTCCCCTGCCCCAGTCTGTGGCCATGCTGTTACTTGTTGCCAAAAAGTGGTTAATCTCTGTTATCCTTGTAACTACTCTTGAAATAATGCTTGACTGTGCTTAAAACACACTTTCATCTTATTTTGGCAGTCTAAACAAGTCTGGTTCACTCAGCCTTCCCTTTCAGATCAGGTACTCTATCTAGGCTCTTCATCATCTTTGTGGTACTCCACTGCCTGGATTCTGTGTTTTGACACATTGCTCTTGAACTCCAAATCACCCATGTTCCAGATGTCACCTCACAGACACTGAGTAGAAGGAGGCAATAATCACAGAATCAATTTATTTGCTCATGGAATCCAACCTGTGACCGAACACCACCATGTCAATAGACCATGGCACTGAGTGCCATATCCAGCCTTTCCTTAAACACTTTCAGGAACAGTGACTCCACCACCTCCCTGGGCAGCTCTTTCCAATGGCTAATCATGCTTTCAGTGAAGAAATTCTTCCTAATGTCCAGCCTACACCTCCCCTGGCACAGCTTATGCCCATGTCTTCTCATCCTATCACTAGTTGTCTGGGAGAAGAGACTGACACCTTCCCTATCCCAGCTGCAGCCTCCTTTCAGGTATTTGTGGAGAGTGATAGGAGTCCTCCCTGAGCCTCTTCTCCAGGTTAAACAACCCCAGCTCCCTCAGCCACTCCTCACAGGACTTGTGCTCCAGACCCTTCACCAGCTCTGTTTCTGTTCTCTGGACCCACTCCAGCACCTCAATGTCCTTCCTGAACTGAGGGACCCGGAACTGGACACAGCACTTGAGGTGTGGCCTCACCAATGCTGAGTACATGGGGACAGTCACTTTCCTGGTCCTGCTGGCCACACCATTGCTGATACAGGCCAGGTGCCATTGGCCTTCTTGGCCACCTGGGCACGCACTGGCTCATGTTCAGCTGCTGTCAACCAGCACTCCCAGGTCCCTTTCTGCTGGGCCACTTTCCAGCCGCTCTGACCCCGGCCTGTATCATGGCATTGTTGTGGCCAAAGCGTAGGACCCAGCACTTGGTCTTGCTGAATCTCATGTTGTTGGTGGGTCTCAGCCCACCTCGTCAGCCTGGGGAGATCCCTCTGCAGAAGTGCTGATCCCAAACTGCTGAATCATGTGCTTCGTCTTGCAGAGAGACCAAACTTGTGAACGAGCTTCAGTTCAGGTCACTGTTAAACATACTGGGGACTATGAACTCCCAGTGTTGACACCAGCATATTCTGCATGGTACTGGCCACCAGCCAGGTGTTAACCCATTGAGTGACAGTTTGAGGTCAGTGCTTTAGCCAATCTCTATTCCATCTAACAGCCCTTTTGTGTGACCCCCCACTTTGAACTGAGAACACTGTGGGAGGTGATATCAAAAGCCTTACTGAAGTGAAGGTACACTACATCCCTGCTCCTTCCTCATTCCCACATGCATTCATCACAGAAGGCAACCAAGCTGGTCAGGCATGGATTACCCTCACTAAGTCTGTGCTGACTGTTCCTGTGCTTATCTTTGTGTTGTTTACATGGTTGGAAATGGATTCCAAGACTAGATACTCCGCCATCTTCCCACTGACTGAAGTGAGACCAACTAGCTTATAGTTCCCTGGCTTCTCTCTCCTCCTTCTCAAAAGCAGGTGTAGTATTAGCACATTTCCCCTTGGCAGGAACCTCCTCCAACTGCTGTAACTTCTCATAAATGAAGGACAATTCCAACACTGGCCAACTCTACCTTCATTTCTAGGTGAACCCCACTAGACTCAATGGAATCAAAATCACATATGTTGTTCCTATCTATTGTTCCCTATTTATATTTTCCTTTCCAAAACCTTGCTGATTTACACAGAGGTTTGGGAGCAAATTTTGCTTAGGAAGACTGAGTGGTACCTCAGCCTTTTCCATGCCATCCATCACTAGGTTGTCTCCCCCATCCACTGATAGATGGGGGAGACATTTTCTCTGGACTTTTTTTGTGATTTGTAACTCTGCATGTCCCCGTTCTTAGTTCCAGCTGAGCTCTAACCTTCCTGACTTTGTTTCCAAGTGCCTGTGCAAAGCTCTTCTACTCCTTTGCTGTCTGTCCCAGTTTCAACTTCTTAGATGTTCTCCCTTGTTGCAGGGAAGCTCTTTGTCTAGCCAGCAGGGAAACGCTTTTTGTCCAAATTCCCAGTCGAACAGTGTGACAGGTTCCTTCTGCACATCTAAATCTATTACTGAGCTCACATGAGCTTTTTCTAAAAATCACCTTTTCCCATTTACAGCAGTTTCCAAGGGAATTACTACCAGCTTAGCAATTCCCTAAATAAGCAGAATTTTGTTCTGAAGTCCAAAGTCTGGACAGCTCTGCTATTTACCTTCCCAGTCTTCCTCTGGACCCTGAACTCTTGTGAGAACTACAACCCAGGTGGCCACATTCAGGACTCATTCTTCTCTAGAGGCATGTCAAGTTCAGCATTACCAGTCACTGGCCCTTTAGTATTTGAATTAGACATAATTACTGGCAGTTTCTAGGAACTTCATCTACTCACTGCGTAAGAGTTTTTGCTCTGTCAGATGATGTCTGTGGAGCTGAAAACCCCTATGAGGACCAGGGTCTGGGAATAGGAGTAGTTTGTTTTCCAGTTGTTTTTGAAAACCTCCTTTGCTTCCAAGTCCCTGAGATACTGAACACTTCACTGCACACAGACTTGGAATTCTTGTTTCTTTGCTTAAGTGTTCTGAACTTGCTGGCAGCCTCAGAATAGCCTCTCCTCTGAGCAGAAAGGTCAAAGTCTCACCTCTTGCCTTCTCCCTTGCTTACCTCCTCCGTTTACATCTACTGCTAAGTGACTGTTGTGGCACTTATTTTCTAAGGAACAGAAAAATCCTTAGAAAAGCAAAACTTTTCCTTAGATCAGTAAAACTGATCTAAAGAAGGGGGCCTTGATTCTGGTTTTATGGTGTTAGAAATGTAGCAGGAGGCTAGGCCAGGCTGGATGGCTGTGAGCATCTTGGTCTAGTGGAAGGTGTCCCTGCCCCTAGCAGGGGGGTTGGAACTGAATGGTCTTTAATGTCCCTCACTCTACAGTACCTACACTCTACAATACCTATGATACCTATGACCCACTCTACAATACTCTATGATATGCTAAGCTGGCACCTGTCCAGGAAAGAGCATTTCATTTTATTGACCTCATGACTATCTTGTCACCAACTCTTCCATTTGTAGCTGCCATCTCCCTGGTACTGAAAGAGCAGCATTAGCTCAGTCCCCATCATTACGGATGGTATAATCATGCCTGGAACACTAACATGAATTCCTTTGGCAGTAAAACAGAAACCATCTTTGTTCCACTGGTACTTACTGAGTCTATGTTCACAGTGCAGAACTTAGGCTTCCCTGTGCTAAGTTATAAATACTTGCTGGGATCTATGTTAATTGCAGGAATCCAGAGTTTAATGGTCCTTCACCAAAACATCAGTGAAGCCATTTTGAAAAATGATTAATTAAGTACAGTTTCAAGATTAAATTTCTGAAAGATCATAAATCACCAGTAGATTTGTTTGTCCTAAAAGAAAACTTCCATTTCATCCTTGTCTGTGAAAGTGATAATCTATCTTCCTCCAAGTGTCCTTTCTAAGAACATTGTTTACAACGTGCTTACAGCCAGATCAGGATTCAGTTATATACTGAACACTCCCCATATCCTTGCCCTCATGGATTTTTGCTACAGCCATAAATGAGAAAATATTGCACTTTGCACTGGCAATTTTAAGTTTCATGTTATGTTAGTCCATGGTTCTACTGTGAGGTAGTTATTACAGCAAAACACAAAAAAAACCCTTCTGAAAGAATTTCCCAAAGTAAGAACAAAGTAATTTAACCATCTAAGAGGCTGATGCTGGAAAGAAGTAAGACTTTACTTACTAAAGTAAAGGTTAGCATATTATTATGACTCTGCCAGTTTCTAGGAAGTCTGAAACAGCGTTTATACTGACACATGGATTCTGAAAGTAATTTTTACAATTGAGTTTAAAATATACCTTCCCTCATCATCTACTTTCATGATTCTGCTTAGAGGTTCTTTCCACAATTTATCATCATAACAAGTCATTTTCCTAGATGCCTCATCATTTTGTCCAATTGTGAAAGAAAAAATTCTATTATTTTCTTATTTTCAAAACATGTCAGAAAAAATTAACTTCATGTTAAGATTTGTAGATCTGCACTCTTGCATTCATCAATTCAGTTCTCAAATACAGCAATCTCATCTATACTTCTACCTCAGACACTGTATTTGTTTAGAATTCTTGATTTATAAGGTCTCTTAAATGTATCCATGAAACGTCCTTGTTCTGTAATGAGATATTTTTGTCAGCAATAGATTACTGAGTCCTTCAGGTGATCCACAGACCTGAGATCTGTCACTAAATGTTGGCTACAGTAGTGACACTGTGCAAGAAGTGATGTGTCCTGAGTAGTCACATCTTTACAACTGCTCAGTCTGAAGGAGTTCCTTTCCCTCATAAATCAAGAGACAGCATTCAATGTATTCTGTGTGTAGATTCTAGATGTTAACTAATGACAAACCATCGTTAATGAATTTTCATAGAAATGTAACATTTCTCCCTAAAGGTATTCTAAGTTCTTCAAGTCATGAGTCCATTCCATCTAAATTTTTGACGTAATTTTCTTACGTCAAAAATCACCTGGAGGTTTTCTGCTAATCTGTTCTGCAGGACACATCTTGGCATGTAAGTAGAACATGGGGTTTCCGAATGCCTCCCGTTTCTTTAAATCACTTGCCAAAAGATTAAATCTCACATACTTACAACCTGCAAAATCTTTAAATAGCTATGAGGTTGAAATTAGTTAATGAAAGCTAAAGCTGAACTGTGAGAAATATTATGTGGTCTGTCAGGACCCAAGCAATGCTGATCAGCTTTGTCTATGACATTTCATTAATTACTCACTGAACAGTTATCAAGCTTACTCTATTGTTCAGTCATCCTGTTTGGAGATCTAATTCAACAAGATTATATTAAAGTGAATTTTAGTTAGATTTAAACTTCCATCATCATTTTTGGCTGACAGAGTTAAGGCAAGTAGAACACGCACATACGTGAACTCAAGAAAAGGAAGTTTTTGGTCATAACAGGAGCCCTTTCCAGTGTTTCCTGTGTATATTTTACATCCTGTTGTGCCTTCATCATTGTTGTACCTCCTAACAGGATTAACAGTCATGAAAGAACTCAGGATTAGCAGACTGCTTCTTTATATACCCTAAGCAGAAAGCTCAAGATTTGTAGGGACCAACTGTAAACAAACAAGAGCATGAAGTGTCACATGGAGCATTTTCATCTGCACACAGCTAAAGTCAGAATCAATAGCTTCCAAATTAAAACCACAATTTAAGTTAGAAAAAACCGAGTTGCTAACACTTGTTATTCTTAAACTAAGAGCAGACCATGTCCAACAGTGACTCGGGGAAAAACACAGAATGAGAACTGCAAAGTTTGGACATTACGGGGATAAAAGATTTGATGTCATTGAAGTGTTATTGAGAAAGTATATTTAAGGCACTTGTCCCAAAACCTGTGGGTAGAGGGTTTTTTAAAATTTATTATAGCCATGTTTTTGTAAACTGTCACAAAACAAGACAGACACTGTGGTAACCAGTATGTTTCTCCTTTTGAGGTTAATCAGGCTGATATTTACTTTCAGGTAAGGATCACATGATCTTTAAAGGTCCTTCCCAATCCAAATAATTCTATAATTCACTAAACAGTGCTGCAGGCCTTCTACATAGAGGATTAAAAAAAGTTTAAAATACACGGCCTGCATTTGCAAATTGAAACCACGATTCTGAATGACTTCAACACATACATTATCATTTATTATTTTCTGGATTTATTTAACACAAAAATCAAGCACTCTCAAATAAAGAACACTTACTTCTTGATTTATGAACCATGTACTAAATACTACTTTCTCAAACACATAAAGTATTAAGGAACTTACCTAAGCATGGTGCTATCCAGTATACCAGTGAGTAACTCAAAAATTTGTCATAGAAACAATCTGCATGTAATGAAAAAGCCAGTGCTGGGTTAAATATTGCTCCTGTGAGATTTCCACCTGCAATAAGATGTAAACAGCATGAAATCAAACCATCTTTCTTAATATTTACTTTAAATTCAAATGCATACTACCAGAAACGTACACCCTGCAATAAAATGAATTAACAGAAACAGTTTGAACAGGTAAAACTCTTCTGAAATTATTCACCTGATGACACAGTAAACAGTTTAAGTGTTTTCTCAAAGGTTTTAAAACATGTGTAGGGTAAGCTATAACTTCCTTTATCTCTTTCTAGCAAATATTCTTTAAAGAGATAGGTCTGGCTAATGCAGAATGTTGCTATTGATAAAGCTAGTAGCTATTTCCGTATCATGATTTTAGAGGAGACAGAAATTACATAAGCCATTACATTACAGCCTCGTGTCACATGAAACACGTATGCAAGATAAAAGAAAAAACTGTCAAGTAGTGTTCTTGCTAAGCTAACCTCTATACTTTCTTATAAGAATACTAATATTGTTATATCAGTGTACAGAGTGTTAAGATTTTTCACATGGTATAAGAACTGTGGGAAAACTCTATATGTTGTTCAAAGAAAATAAAAGCAAGTGCCACTCCACTGTCTTGTAGAAGGAAGCCAAGCATCTTTCCTTGCCTCTGATTTCAGAAGTAAATGAAGTTGCTTAAACATTTTCTAAAGAACACGATCCAAACACATTACACTGGGGACTAAAGTGTAATTACACTGCAGATGAACCTGGGGCTAAGTGTGTTTAATTCTGACATATGTTTTTCCTCTCATTGCAACTCTGCAGATAAAACATTACTCATAGCTAAATTATCTGTATTCCTGTACAGTTAGCTACTAACCACCCCATACCTGTTTTATCTATTAACCTATTACCATAAAATATTCTGTAATTGCATCTATATAATTCCTTACAGCTTATTCTTGACTTCTCCCCAAATAAGCTTGTATGAGCTTTGAACCCACCCTTTGTACAAATACCCTGCTGCTGTAATCCTCATTTGTTATGACTGTGCAGTCATTTATCCAAAGTTTTAGTAAAGTCCTTGTCATTCTCTTCTGTATTCTTCTTTCTCTTTCTATATTCTCATTATTTCTTTTACTATTATTACAGTTTAGGAAAATGTTAATCTTTGTTTGCCTACTCAGTTTACTGTGGTTTTACACTTGTTCTCAAGAACAAGTCAGATTTACTGTGCAGTCTGTTTTTCTGCTCACTGACATATTCGCAATGTCCACGGTTGCCAGGAAGCCCAGCTACAATAATTTACTTTGCTTTAATCTATTTATGACTCCACTGCTTCTGGTTTTATATCCACAAACATACAGTTGAAAGCAGAATTTCACTCTCAGGATGCAGTTGATGAACATTAAGCATTAGACAGAGTTTTAACTGCTGTATTTCTTCAATATTCATTACTAATAACTACTGGAATATCAACCATAGACCAGGGGCCCTACTATAATCTTACTTAAAATTATTCATTTAACACCTCGGTCTGCATACCAGCAAAGACAAATTATTTTATGGCAGAAAAAGTGTAATCTCTTCTATGGGGTGGGCATAAAAACTTTAAACGTCACATAGTGCATGAGAAAGTAATTTTACCTTTTGCTTTTATTAAAAGCAAAGCCAAAATTTGGAAGAAACTCAGAATTAAAACTATGTATGTCATTTATACCTTGATATGTTAGGCTCAGAAAAATCTAACTAATTTCATATGATTCTGACTTAGCTGTAATGCTGCCTGTAAATGAAGAAGCCCTCAAAAAGTGTATTTTTTTAACCCCTAAATAAGTACTTTCCCAAAGGTATTATACAAAAATATTCTTTACTATCTTGTATATGATCTGCATCCTTAGCTAATGAATCATTATTAAGGGTAATATGTAAAGACATAATGTTCTTTCTTTTTGTCTTTATTTAGTAGAAAAAAGAGTGAAAGCAATATTGGAGCTTTCGTGTACAGTACAGTACTGCTACAAAAATTTGGTTTGTGTAGCACTAAATGTAAAAAAAAGTCCAAATATTTTTAAATATGAAAAAGTATAAGAAAAACTAAAGTAACAGCTTGTAATTTTGAAAATACTGTATAACCTGATGTTATTTGTTGGAGTAAGGTGCATGGCAGACCTATAAACAGTAAACAAAGAGGTGCAGAAGATTTCCTGAGAATGATCCAGCCCAGCTAAATTATACATCAGTCTGTCTTCACAGCCTGCAGATGCGAACTCACTCCTGCTGGAGGCCACTATTTGTGACACCTGATTTCTAAGTGACTCTCCCTACTTCGTGTAAGAAGCAGAGGTGGGACAGACATGGCCAGGGCTATGCCATGAGATCCACAGGATGTACGGGAAATGTGCATCAGACATCATCCATGGCCACTTACCAGGCTCCTTGTCACTGCCTCAGCTATGACAGGATCTGAATACCTATTTTTACAGTACTATTATATAGTACTATTATAGTACTACTATTTTTATAGTAGACAAGTAGATTGTACTTTAAAAGAAATGCAAAGAAAGAAGTCCAGGTAGCACAGGGTGTTGTGCACACGACACACAAGAAGCCTGAGGGTTCCTGGTACGGGCAGATCGATTGCACCGGAGAGTCCCGACATGCCCAAGTTTATGGCACAGAAGGGCTCTTGGTACACTCAGCCTTCAAGTGGCACACTTAGCCTTCTCCTGCTAGAAAAAGATAGGAACCTGGCCAATGACACTGGGAGTGAATTCTTTGTATGGACTAGCTAAAAGAAAGGCAGTGTGACATGTATTATTTCATACGACTGTTTGCTAAGCAGGAGAAGAATGTTAGGAAGCAGGCATCCAGATTTCTATGCTTGTGGAAGAGGGAGGAGGATATTTGGCCACACTTCCACCAAGCAACTCAGAAATATATTTAATGTCCTCAAATGCACTGACACCTTGCTTCTGCTTTTAGAAAGTAGTTCAAATTGCTAAGTTAATTCTCAAAATTCCCCGTCGACTTTTATCTTTTAGGTATTAGCTAATTTCAGCTAAAGATAATGAGTAAAGATTTTTACATTACTATATTTGAAAATGTGAAAATGTACACTGTTCTAGATGCTATTATGTTAAATAGCATGAATACAACTAAACCTTTAGGACAAGGCATCAGTGACATCCTGGATGTTTGCAGGCAAGAGAAGTGATCTCCCTCTCTCAAAGGGATTTGGTAATTTCCTAGATGGTTTTTTCTGTGGTGGGGGCAGTAGCAACAGCAGGAGTCCTGTAATCATCTGTTTCACCTCTCCAAGCTACACAATCTCCTTGCCAGTAGAAGGACTTGCTGCAGGGCAGTCCTCAAGTGACCTAACAACTCTTGTCACTTCAGAGGGGACAAGAGGGAACATCAACAGTCAGAAGAAAGAAGTTCAGACTCACTCCCCTCACCTCTCCCTTCCCATTGGTCCAGAGAGGATGCACAGGTGACAGCGTCCAGCTCTGGGAAGCACGAGGTGACAATCAGGTAGCAAAAGGCAGGGATACGGATACACAAGGCATTACAGACAAGAGAGGCTCTAATAAAACAGGCACCTATTTTTTTCCCCTTTTCTTACATTTGGTCACATGAGGTATTATTTCTGTATGCATTCCACAAACAGCCATTCCCGCTTCTGATTTAAGGAAGCAGTTAAATAAACAGCACTGATGTGAATTATGCATTATTTAAATGCAGAGCTTCCATATTACCAATCTGTACCCTGCTGTTGCACAATCAGCACTTTTTCCTGGTGCAGCCAGCGGTGCTCTCCCAATGTCACTTAGTAATCAGAGCACATAGTATGAAATCTCTCCCGCTGTATAAATAGTTGGATTATGAAACAATCCTTCACTGAGATATTTTAACACTTAACCATATGTACTTGCAGACCTGACATCACTTTAACTGCATAACTAATTTCATTCTTAACCCCGTACCTGCCTGGAATGCAACCAGGCAAACTATATAAACGCCAAATGAACTTTGCATACGTAGGAAGATACAAAAAGAAATCGAGGAAAGTGTAATTTAAGAAAAAGCATTTTGCATCTTAACACTTCTAAGAAAACAGTAAGAAGCCTTCCCATTACAACTTTATTGCAGGAACAGAAGAAAAAAAAAATAAAAAGACTAACCTGCATACACGAGCATGGTGATGAGAAGAGCAATCAAATGGACTCTGTATTTGGGATTAACACTTTCGGCTCGCAGGACGGCCAGCTGGAAAACGACAGAAAAGAGCAGTTCTATGCAGAACGCCTGCATCTCTGTAGTCTGCATGGGGCTGGTGCAGCCCTGTGAGAGTGCTCCAAGATGTGGCTCTGCCATCTCCAGACTCCAGATAAAGTGCATGAACACTCTGGCGAGCACTGCAGCCACGAACTGAGCGGCGATCTTGAGTCCCCCCATCCTGAGCGATGTCCCGCCGGCCCACACGGGCTGCAGGGTCCCGCAGGGATTGCACGTGCTGCCGGCGAGGGTCAGGCCGTGCAGGACGGTGAAGCCGTAGGTGAGGGTGAGGGCGGTGTGCGGCTGCGGCTCCACGCTGCCGAGCAGGCTGAGCTCGTTCGTGCAGGCGCAAATCTGGAAGGTGCTGAACGTCTCCACGAGGAAAGCAAAGAGGAGCGGGCGGGAGCGCAGCCGGCGCCGGGCCAGCCTCCGGCACAGCCCCACGGTCACCACGACGCCGGACATCAGCAGCAGGGAGCTCCCGACCCCACCGACAGCCATGCCCGGAGCTTCACAGGCCCGACGGCTCGCGGGAGGTCCAGCCCCACCACCTGCGGGGAGAAAGCAAGCAGGAGAGGGAGCGAAAGTGTCCCCGCTTTCCCTTGGAGGTAGGAACCAGCTTCTGTTCCCACCCGCGAGGAGCCTGACTCACCCTCCGCCCGGCGGAGCAAAGGGCAGGGGTGAGGGCAGGGGGATCCCGCTTCCTGCCAGGGCGCGGGTTAGGACAGGGAAGCTCTCTCCCTGCGGTGGAAAAGCACGGAGGGGGCAGCGGGGGCTCTGCCGCTCCCTCAGCGCCTCCGCCGCGGGACGGAACGGGCTCCCCCGTCCCCTCAGCCTGCCGGAGGGGAGGGAGGGCCTCGGCTCCCGGCCGCGGGGGAACGGGAGGGGGGCCGATTTCCCCGGCGGGATCGACGCTGCGGTGCGTCCGCGGCTGCGGGAGCGGTTCCAGCCCCGGCGCGGAGCCGGGCACGGGCTCGGCCGCGCCGCCCCCTCCGGCGNCCCGGGCCGGCACCGGCACCGGCGCCGGAGATCGCATCCCTCGCCCCGCGGTTCGCGGCGAGCTCGAGAGGGAAGCATCGGTTATTTATTTAGAGTTGCGCAAGCCTGCGTGCTCGGTGGTGTTCAGCAAAAGGAGCACGGCGACTATCAGAACTTTTTTTGCTGTTTATACATTGTAGCACACACAGGCATTACAGAATCACAGAAACAATCGGGTTAGAAAGACCGCTAACGTGACATGAAGTCCAACCTGTGACCCAACACCACCATGTCAATAGACCATGGCACTGAGTGCCACATCCAGTCTTTCCTTAAACACCTCACAGACGGTGACTCCAGCACCTCCCTGGGCAGCCCGTTCCAATGTCTTTCACCCTTTCAGTGAAGAAATTCTTCCTAATGTCCAGCCTACACCTCCCCTGGCACAGCTAAAGCCTATGCCCTCTCATCCTCTCATTCATTACCTGGAAAAAGAGAACTACCCCCACCTGGCTACAGCCTCCTTTCAGGAAGCTGTAGAGAGAGATAAGGTCCCTCCTGAACCTCCTCTTCTCCAGTTCACTGACTACAAGTAACATAGTTCTCTTACTAATTAGTACTCTATCTTTTATTGGTTAATGATTCTCTCACTTCTCATGCTAATTAGTTTGCATGGTCAGTGTTTATCATTTTTGAGTCGGTGTGTCTCTTGGGTCAGAGGTGCGTGAGTTGGTGGTCAGGATCTCACCCTGCCAGAATTACCTTTCACCCAGTTGGAGTTGATTCAGTACAGTTGCTGAGTTGTCTTTATTAGTTTCTTCCTTATCTTGTGAGTTCTGCCAAATGTCCTTGTGGCCTGTAAATTCTGTATTGTGTCCACTGTCAGCGGTACATCCTTCTTTCCAAGCTTCCCCTAGGTCTGAGGTTATGGAAACGTGTTGAGCTCTAAACCTGTACAAAGCAATTCTACTGACAATTAATTTGTGTTTCTAACACCTGCACATCACTTAGAGCTTGTTGGCTGCTCTTTTTCATGCATAAAATCTCCTTTCTTGTTGATCAGGCTTGAAATATACAAAGACGAAACATTAGAGAACATCCTTCCTTAAGAAAATTATTACATTTACCACATTTTGTAAGGAGAGGGGTTTCTTTCCTGTGTTTTTGGGAACCTGGTGGTGCAAAACGCAGGTGCGCAGGTTGACTCAGCCTCTTCCTCCCACTCGCTTGCTGGGAGAAGGGTGTTTGACAGAGTGCCCGGATGAAGCAGGTGGTGATTCTCGGGCTTCTCCAGTGGAAGCAATGCTAAAAATAGGCATCGGCCTCATTCTGCTGAATGTGGTAATGTTGGCATTCATAGCAGGGCCCAAATGGCATCAGAACTGTCCTGGAAAAATAGGCATGGGCTCCTTTAGGACAATTCTTCGGGCCTGGTAACTGAGAAGGGTGAGCCCAGCGTGAGGTAATTGGGAAATGCTTCCTGTCCTGTTAGGCTGGTGCTGAGTTTTCCTTCAGTCTCTCCCTGCAGCGCTATTTTGCAGTATTTGGAATGGGTTGTACCTCTTGCCAGAGTGTTTTTCTAGTGGAAAAAGGGAAAAAATGCCCGAGCTCTGAGCACATGAATGGTTGTGCCATGTGTCATCGGGTGTACTGATTTAGTTTCCACCCTAATAAAACAAAAATAAATGTGTTTTGTGGTGCTTCTTCCCACTTTTCCTTTTCTCTGTCACTGACTGGCGATGTGTTTTCAGGGGTGTCCAGATACTGATTTTATGAACTCTAAAACTGAAGCACTGCAAGCAGCAGTAACCACTGTGCTGCAGTTCAATGCACCCGCAAGGAGGGGCAAATGCTGAATGTATTTTCAGAATTCCAATATCCAGTAGTTTTGCCACAAGGTGGCATCAATGACAGTTTGTCAGACCTTGCAGGAATGACTTTTGCCCGATCAAGGTCCGCAGAGTGTTTCTTGCAAGGAGGCAATACACAGATATAATATTACTTCCAAGAAACAACAGCAGGCTTTTAGTTGAAGGTCAACCAACCATAAAGATCCAAGCTGAAACATACAGAATTGTTTCTCTAGAAGGGAATGACATGACAAGCTCTTCCTCATTTCCAGAAATGTGGGACCATTGAGACACCTGGACTTAAGAAGTGTGGGGATAAGAGTATTTGGAAGGTGCATTTGGCATTGAAAAATAGGGTTGTTTTTAACAGGAGAGGGGAAAAACAGCAGTTGAACTGTGATGATATAAAGAGAGGAAAGGAGAAAATGACAGAGCAGTTAGCATTTGGCTTTTACTGTATGTACAAGATTAGATGTCAAAAAACCTGAGTGAGTTTTGCAGGAGGCGTGTGTGTTAAGGCAGGAGACGTGACTGTGTTAAGTCATTACATAAGTCTCAAAACACTACAATGAAAACTGCACTGAATCAACTGCTTTTCCCAGCAATGACGTTCTGTAGATGTAATGTGGAAGAAAAAAACCCCAGTCTCTTTCAGAGCCTTGGACAGTTACTTGTGTGTATGACCAGTCATGAATTTGTCATTTTAAAGCAGACTAATAAGGTAGATGTTTGATTTAACAGCACGATCTCGAGGTGGATTACTGGAGTGTGGATTGGAATTGATTGCATCTTTTACTTATCTGTACGACCAGCTGTGAATATTTTACTTCCTGGTGTACATATAATTGCATTTTTTGACCACCAGAGGGTAGTGCCATTCCAAACAATTGCTTTTGGTGTGCTCCTACAGGAGCCTTATTTTGTTTTGTAACAAGAAGGTGAGAATAGTAGATGTCCTATGTGCAAGTTCAAGCCCTTAATTTTGTAATTTGTAAAAACGAGTGTTCAAGCCTGAAATGTCTCTTAAAATTCACTTTACAGCATATCGTTTTTTGGTATTGAATTAGTTAGGCTCATCAGTTTCTTCTTCTTTGTGGTGTTGGTGGCTCTGTCTCATTCCAGATTATCCTTGTGTATGCTCTCTCCCCCCTGAACAAGATTCCCTCATGCTCCTGCCTGCTCTATACCAGGACATACATAATTTCCCTTTTGTCTGATTTGTCCCATTTTCTTTTCTCCTCATTTCAGAGTCCCTCTAAATCCTTTTCTCCCATGTTCCCTTCCATGCAAATCAGTCTTTGTATTTTCCTTCCTATTTGTTTGTATTCCTGCTATCCTTCTTTGCCCAAGCCCTTCTATTTCCTGCTTTTTCTGTATGCAGTTAACTGTTCTTAGCTGTGTGTATGGTTTCAGCCCCTTTCCTTCCTAAAATTCCCTCATCTACTTCCTTTTTCTATGGCAGGCTGAGTCATTCAGAGGGTATCAACATGCCAAGGATTCTTGGATGTGTTTTGCAGGGGTGAAATTGGGCATTATCATGCTGGAAAATGCTGGTGAATACTTCCATCCACATTAATGAATAGTTACAGAAGAACTGAATCTGTATTTCAGGTAACAATATACCAGGGAAACTGTGTGCCCTGTTTTCTCTCGTGGTTCAGTTGGTTTCCCCCAAAATTAGTCGATTTCCACTGACGTTAAAAGCTGCATTGGAAATACAGAAAGTAAAAGTAGTCGTAGTGCCTCCAAACAGAAAATCCTTGTTGAGCAGGCCCTGGCAAGCTCAGGCACAGCTTCAGCACAGCTTTTCTTAGCAAGTGGTTTGGGACATTTCCTCTTTCTGGTTACATTTCACAGCAGCTGGGTGCCAGAGCCAGGATTTGCACCAGAGGGCAGCTGGAAGCTCTGGTGCGCAGAGAGAGCTCCCGATGCATGGGCAGTAGGGAAGAGCTGGGCATCACAGCAGCAGGGGAATTGCTCAGTACACAGGAGTCTGAACTCTTAGACAGTACACCCGGGAACCTTTGACTTCAGGGCGAGAGATGCCACTGCCTGTGAGGGCTCTTGCCATGAAGACCCAGTGAGGGCATTGGCACAGATCAAAGTGTGAAAATGGTACAGACTCTTTAAAGCTCTGCCAATACCGGCAAATTAAACAGCGTCAAGGATGTTCCTGAGCACTGAACTCAGCTGTTTCTACTGCTTCTCATATTCCTTGCATGGTTTTAGCCTGGGCCAGTGAGCAGTATCCCAAAATATTCCAGGGTGAGGGTTAGGGGATACATCCTGTTGTTACAAATAGGCAGACTGTGCTTTCACTGACTTTTTGAGTCTTTCATAGATTGGACGTTGGATGCCCTGTGCCAGCTGGCCTCAGGGCCAGAGACTGGTCCCAGACTTGTTTAATTTACTAATGTGAGTGTAATCACAGTGACTAGGCCTGCCACTGGACTGAAAATCTGTTTTTGCAAACCCTGTTTGGTTTAGACACCAGGAACTGAAGGGAGGTTACTTCCATCTGTTCCCCTACTCTGCCTCCAAAGGTTACTGCCTCATACAAAAGGGACAGAAGGTTTATTTGCTCTTCAGTCACGACTGGCCATTTTGCACCTCTAGCACTGAACTAGACCACTGATTTTTGTTTTCTGATCATGCTGTTGGCTTTGATGGGAAGGACTTTATTTTTTCCTGTAGCAGGCAATGTTATTTTTTAAGGTGAATCATGGAAGAAGGAAATCTCTAAACCACTTGATGTTCATAATCTCTGAGGTAACAAGACATATACAAATTAATATAGATAAAATCACCACTTGGGAATGCCCTGACTCATATGCAGGATCTTGAACTTGACTTTGTTGAACTTCATGAGGTTTGCTAGGGCCTACTAAACCCACTCTAATTAAAAAGGATAAAAGTTTAAAAAGCTAAAGGCAGAGAATAAGCTTCATATTTTTTAGAGGCTCTTGTTTTTCAAGGCCATTTCTCTTTTTTAGTTTATTTCTCCTCCCCCACCCCCCCGGATTTTGTAATACAAAATAATCCTTAGCTTTGCCTTTCTTAAGTGCAGCTGTTAGCTGCCATAGCCATTCATGATAGTAAAGTGACACTTGCTAACAAAAATTGCACAGCGTGCAGTCCTTCATCTTTTGTTCCCATCGTATTGCTTTCCCTCTGTTTGAAGTCTGTTCTAGAATCAAACTGCTTGCCTTAAAACATAGTCCTGTATTGAACAGGGAGTCCATGAAGTGAATGCCTGTTGTCTCAATATATCTACTATACCCAACTTTCAAAAGAATTTTTAAGTTGCTTATGAACATACTTCACTTGATTACATGAGGTAATATAGAACCACATTCTAAAAACTGTAAATGCTGAAAACCCAGTAGAGGGCCCTGAGCTGGAAAGTATGTTTAGGACTACAATCTCCAAAAGAACCAACAGAAATCTCTGCTTCTGTTTAATATGCATAATGCCATAGATCAACAAAAATTATCATTGCTTTGTTTTCTTCTTACCTGTGGTTGTTTCCAGGAAAAAGAAATGTGTAAGTGCAAAACACAATATTCTACTGAACTTGTAAAGAAAGATACATTACTGAATTCTGCTGGCTCTCACTAATGCTTAGCTTTCTCTTGAAGTACCATGGAACATACCCCACAAATAAATTACCGCTGTGATTTAGAGCAGCTCTGATGAATATTTATGTAACAATACAGTTTTTAGGGACTGCATTGTCTCATGTAACACTAAAATATATTTAGTATGTCTTTGTGTTTTGCAAGGCTGGGTTAGAGGCTTGGAATCCAGCAGTCTTTTTAGCACACTATCTTTACACTCTTTGGAAACTTTTCAACCTGGTTCACTCAGTTTTGTCTTTCTCCTTCACGTATGTGGGTTGAGAGTGGCATTCACTGTACTCTGTGAGCAGGAGGACTTGTGCTAGTAGTGCTCCCTTTTGCACTTGTTACCAAAGAAGTTTGGTTTTGGCCCAGGCGGAGCAGTTCTTGAATTCGAGTTTGTTTGTAAATTGTGTATTCAAGTGTAAATCATCTCTCTGTATGATGTTGGTGCACACCTGCCAAGTGTCCTTCTGAACCAGTAATCAGACATCACATTCCCTTGACATGTATGAAAACATTTATCAAAAAAGGTGCGTTAGCAAGCATGCCAGAAACTTCCTTGTGGGAAAGAAGTGAGTTCTTTTGTTCTCCCTCTCTCAGTTGTTACTGATAATGAGTCATGTGTTGCTTACAGCCTCTAAAATACAATAGCAGTAGTTCAGAAAGCAAAAGGGAGCTCTTCTTTTCTTTATGAACAGGTGATGAAAGATTTCGAGTGAATGAGGCAGCCCATCTTAGAAGGATTGGAATCAGACCGCTGCAGCAGCAAGCTTGACCAAAGGTGAGTGGAGAACCAGATATAAAGGGAACGATCACAACTTTTAGTTGGTGCTGATATTGTCTACCACTGGTGCAAAAGGAAAGATTGTGGAACTGTGGAAAAGGAGCATGACTCTGATTTATGCCTGGTTTTGTATTTGCACCTTCACCTTGAACTGTACCATGCCCGTGTCCATTGTGGTTTCCTTCGGAGTGAGCATTTTGTAAGCTTGTCTTTGCTGGAATTCCTGTTGATAAGGTGCATTTGTTCATTGTCCATTCCTGATGCCATGAAGCTGAAGCAAAGGAGAACTTCAGTGTTAGACAGGAAGATCATTTTGAGTGAGTGACTCCCTGTGGCAGAAGTTTATGTTAGTGAAGTTGTTGCTTCTAGTACTAGGAGACATCTCATGCCTGTTTAGCATTGCATTCACGTAATTGCATTAAAAGCTTAATAAGATTAAAGCTTTATTAACACAACTGGGTTTCTTTCAATTCACTCAAGCAGATACAGTATATTTTTCTATGGGGGATTATTTTGTTTGCTTATATTTTATATTTCAATCTATGTATTTTTTTGCAGCGTAAGAAGAAGTGTTGAGTGGTTGATTCCTTTCATAAAGAAATCATAATTCACTTGTGAGAGATGAGGTAATCTGGTAGCAAAGCAAGCATGCTAGTCAAGAGAGGTGCAGTCCAATCCTTATTGCATAACCATGTGTGGTGGACTTGTTTTGAATCCAGCTCAGCCTGTCTGCAGCCTTCCACTTGTCAGCTGCCAGTGTCAACACTTGGGTGTATGGATCATCATTGCCGAGTGGCACGCAGTCACATCTCAGATGGGATCTCTAACCCTCATGTAATACAATTAATTAGAAATAACAATGATACTGGAATATTGCATGAGCATTAAAAAGTGTGTTTCACAGCACTATTACAAGATGCAGTAAACCATTGCTCATTTTATTGGGTACTAAACCAACAGATTGTTAAATGCCTTGTCTGAGATAACAGGAAGGCTGTGGATAATGTGGAGCCTCTTGACTCCCAGGTTCTAAGCTTGATCACCAAATCAAAGTATCAGCACCCTTGACAGATACTCCCTCTAGCCACTTCAAGTTATTGGTAAACCTAGGAACTGTGACACCTGAAAGCATAACAGAGTTCCCGTGTCTAGAGCACACTGTCTGTGCTCAGGGGACTGGCTATGATTTTGTTGGGTTTTCTTTATCTTCAGCTGCTCCTACTCAGGTGTTCTGGACCTAAAAAGTGAGCAATGGGTTTGCTATTTGCTGTGGACATTCTGGGCCCAATCTGAATCAACTGGAGCTTTGAAAGTTTTCATGAGGGTGAGATGAGGGCACTGAGTATCAAGAGACTCTTTTTCCTCAGTAAGATGTTAGAAATCATACTTC
>WAAG01041458.1:0-46443 GCA_013390105.1 Tichodroma muraria
TATCTCAGCATCCCAGAATTCCTCCTGGATGTGTACATACATGATATATTTATATTTGGTTTTATTGGCACTCGCTTTCCAGCAGGATCCAATTCCTCCAGCACCTGCTTTTGGTGCTCTGGAAGTTGTGCTTTTAAAATTTTAACCTTTAAAATTCCTGCAGAGGGTTTTTACCTGGCAAAGCAGTGGAAAAACGTGCAATAGGAGAGTTGTTGGAATACATAGATTTTAAATTATTGAAGTTCAGGTAATTTATATCTTCAACGGGATTTGTTTGGGACCTTTGACTTGGTGGTGGGGGGAAGGAAAAAAGGACTCAAATAATGCTGATGGTGCATATTCAGAGCAGGGGGATTTTTCCAGTGGAAAAAAAAAATGATGGAGAAACTTGAATCTGCATTTTTGGTGAGTAAAGATTGGATAGGGATTGGGGAATTCCACCCAGGAAGCAGTGAGGAGAGCTGGAGTGCCTTTTCCTTGTCCATTCCTACTCCAAGCTGCACACTTGGATCTTTTTCTACTGGCTTTGGATATCCAGAAATCCAAACTTTCTGAGCTTTGCTTCCAAACTCAGCTGGGATGAAATGCTTAATGCCAAGGAATGCTGATTTAAGCAGTGGGAATGTGTGGGAGAAGCTTTAGGGCTTTTTTAAGGCAGTACTTAAAGGCTCCTAAATACAAATTTCAAAGAAGAAAGATGGCAGAAATATTTTATTACTGTTTTTTAAAACTGGAGATCCTCACCTTGAAACAGGGTTCAGGATTTTTTGGAAGAGATAGGAATTGCTATCCATAGAAAATACCACTTGGGGTCTTGGAAAAGGGATTTTTGACCCTCTCATGGTGGTTTTAGGAATCAAACTGTGGCTCTCTCTTGGTTTGCTTTTGCCACAGTTGGTCTGAGAAGAGATTGTAGCAAATGTTGACTGAAATTCCTGGTTCACACCTTGATTTTTTAAAATAATATCTGTTTTAAAAAGAATGGAGCCATTCCAGGCTGTGGTGCAGGGAAAAAGGGTTTTCTGGAAGGCCTGGAATTCCTGACTGGAGCAGAAATCTGGGCCTAGAGACCAGGAACGTACTGAATTCTCTGCTCTAGCTTGGATTGATTGTTACTCCCTGGGAACTGGAACAAAGCCTGGTCTGGTGTCTGAGGGGCCCTGGCTCCATGGGAGCTGCTGAGAAGAGCTGATTCCATGGATTGCTGGAGCTGGACACACAGGAAAATCAGATTATTTTGGGATACCCTCACTGGCTCCATGTGCTGCATTCAACACCCAAAGTAAAGGGATTGAGTGGAGAAAAACTTTGTAGGTTTGCCACAACTGCCTTGAAGCCTTTCCAGGACTTTCCCAGGTTTCTCAGATGACTGCTGGACTTTGTGTCTCACCACATTCAGTTTAAAACATTGGGAGTAATTCCTGTCCTGTCCTTTTTCCATGAAAAATCAAAGCATGAGTTTGGCAGTAGAAACCCAGGTGGCTGCTGCTGTGTTTCCTACAAAAGCAGAGCTGCTTTTCAGTTCAAACCATCAATAAATCGGATTTTGGTCATTTTTAATTCCTGACCCTGCCTGAGGTGGGAACCATGGAAATCTTGGAATGCTGCCAGTGTGTTCCTGGTTGGATCTGCCATCTCCTCATGACTCCAGTGTGCTGCTTGCTTTTTCTGGTTCTTTTATTTTTGTAATGTTCCAATGGATGCTTGGTTGGTATTTTATACACTTGGATAGCACGGGGCAGATTGAAATTAAAATATTTTGTTGTCTTCTTGTAAATGTCCTGGTGTTTTCTGCACGGAACCACTCAAAGTTCGGCACCAAAATGGGAATTTTCAGCTTCCAGGCCCTCCTAAATTGATTCCTAGAAAAGCTTTCCAGCCTTCAGAGAATTGCATGATCTCCAGATGTGAGAATCTGCTCGTGAATAAAACCCAGTGGGGGATATTCCAGTGAAAACCTGATTCTTCTGTGCCTCAAGTTCCCAGTAAAGGTATCTGGGAATACCTTTACTGGGAACCTCCAGAATAATATACCCTGCTCCAGAATAATCCCTGGGCATTCATAATACATCAAATATTTATATTAAAAAAATGAATAATTTTGGGGCTTTTCCAGAGAGGTTCTGGATTCTCCATCCCTGGAATGTCCAGGGTGATGTTGGATGGGGCTTGGAGCAACCTGGGATAGTGGAAGGTGCAATGAGATGAGCTTTAAGGTCCCTTCATCCCAAAACATTCCATGATCCCAGGATTTTTGAAGCTCCTGGAATGTGAAAACACACCAGAATTTAAATGGCTTTACCTGATAACTTTTTTTGCAAAAGAAATTAAGGAAAACCATGAAGGTTTTGCCCTGGGTAGGGATGGAAGTCCCGGGGTGGCAAAAAGGAATTTCTGGTGCTTCATTAAAGCCCTTCCTCGTCATCAAGGTGAAGGCAACGACCTCTGAAGGACCAGAGTTTGTTTTTAATCAGTTTTGGTTTTAATCAGTTTTGGTTCAAATCAGTTTTGTTTTCCAGAGCAGCACCGAGTGAGTGACTTTGTTATTTGAAGCTGCATCAGGGCCTCAGTCGTTCTTCTTTAGTCCAGACTTGCCAGGAGTAGGGAAGGAACGAACTCCGGCAGCTCTGGAACCATTTGAACAATTTTTGAACCATCTTTGAGCAATTCCAGCAGGGATTTTGCCCTTGGCATCATCGCCTGCCCGCTCAAGTTCTGCTTTTTGCCTGTCTTGGGCAACACAAGTTCTGCGTTTTTGCTTTTGTCCTGCCTTCAGAACCGTTTTCCAGAGAATTAGTCCTTGCTGATGCTTTTAATAATTCATAATTGGATCTAGAAAGACGAAACAGTGATAAAGACATTCCCCAAGACACTGGTAAAGAACATTTTGATGTTAAGCTGTCGGATAATACCAGATTTTCAATGCTGCAGGGAGTGAGGCAGGAGCACAGAGGTGACTCCAATGACAGCAGACAGATGGAGCTGGCAGGGCTGGATTTATCTCCCCTGACAAAATTTCCATTGATAACGGGGTGACTGTCACATCCCAGACTTTGTCATGTTGAGTGTGTGTGTTTTCCTGCCAGGAATTCCTTTTGCTTGGAGTTCCTTTGGAGCATGGCCAGGGAAGGGAGTGGAGCTGGGGAAGAGGCTGGAAAACATCCTGGGAGGAGCAGCTGAGGGAGCTGGGGGGGTTTGGAAAGGACAAGAGGAGGCTCAGGGGGGACCCCACTGCTCCCCACAACTCCCTGACAGGAGGAGCAGGGAAAGGAGGAGAGGAAATGGGCTGAAATTGCACCAGGGGAGGCTCAGGTTGGAAATTGGGAAAGAAAAATTCCCTGCATTGGAATGAGCTGCCCAGGGAGTGGTGGAGTCCCTGTCCCTGGGAGTGACCAGGAGAAGTCTGGACGTGACCCTTGGGGTGATGCTGGTGCTGCTGGGCTGGCACTGGATGCTCCTGAAGGACTCTTCCCACCTTGAATATTCTGGGATTAGAGCCTTAAAGCGGGATTGAATCGCTGAATCTGAAGGATTTCCAGAGGTGCCCGTAGGTGGAGCTAAATATCCAACAATGGGTTTGTCCTGAATAAAACCAACTCCACGCTCAGCCTCCAGCTCTGGCTCCCATCCCCACAGCAGATGTGGAAAAGATCTTTGACATCCCTTCCAGCCCTCACCGTTCCATGATTTTATGATCCCACCTTTACAAACTGCTGTTACTCACTTCTCTGTGTAAATCTCTTTGCTTTGAAAGAGCACATGGGGCCACACACAGAGAGAAGTGGCTGGTTCCAGAGGGAAAAGGTAAATTTTGGGTGCCACTTGTGGCTCTGTAGAAGTGATCCTAATCCCCAGGGTGTGTGGGATTTACAGACCAGTTCGTCCAAGTAATTCCTGATGGGAGTCACTGTCAGGCTGGTGGGCAGAGGTTTAGCCTGGAGTAGAAGACTCCAGGGAGACCTCAGAGCCCATTCCAGAGCCTGCAGGGGGCTCTGAAAAGGAGGGAGAGGTTTTTTTACACGGGCAGAGAGTGCCAGGACAAGGGGAATGGTTTTAAATTGAAGGAGGGCAGGGCTGGGTGGGATCTTGGGCAGGAATTGTTCCTGGCAGGGTGGGCAGGCCCTGGCCCAGGGTGCCCAGACTCCCCAGGTTCTGCTCCTCGTGTCCCTCAGGATTCCCCAGCCTGGGATTGGCTTCCCAAGACTAAGCTGGGGTTTAGGATGCCTCATTTCTGAGGGGTCATGTTCACATGGAGCATGGAATGGATGGAGGATGGAAAATGGACAATGGGATGGGAACTGGGATTCATCCAGTGATTCCCAGACAGCTCAAACTCCACCACATATCCTGCAGGGCCAGGAGCCAGGGAATGGCTTCCCAGGGCCAGAGGGCAGGGCTGGGTGGGATCCTGGGCAGGAATTGTTCCCTGGCAGGGTGGGCAGGGCTGGGCTGGAATTGCCAGAGCAGCTGGGGCTGCCCCTGGATCCCTGGCAGTGCCCAAGGCCAGGCTGGACACTGGGGCTGGAGCAGCCTGGCACAGTGGGAGGTGTCCCTGTCTGTGGAACATGATCCTAAAAATCCCTTTCAGCCCAATTCTGGGATTCTCTTAAGTGCCTTTAACAGCAGCATGGATTTTTTGACCTTTTCTAGGAGCTGGACCGTGCTGGATCGAGCCTTTGTAAGTAATGATCCATTTATTGATGTTACTCGAGTGGGAAAATCCAGGACTTGCCATAAAAAGCAGCTTTTCCTTCTCAGCAGCACAACCCTCCCCAAAACTGTGCCAGTCCCTTCCCTGGAAGGCTGTGGGAGCCTGGATGGCTCCATGTGCTACCAAGGCATGGAAAGTTCTTGCTGAATGCCTCTCCCACACAGCACAATTTGGCAGAGGGATTACCACTGCCGTGTGCTGCACCTGTCTTTTAATCTGCTGGACAAATTCTGGCTGCTCCAGCTCTCTCCTGAACCAGCAGGAGCCCTTGGAGCTGGGATGTGCAGGAATGCTGGGCTGGGAGCTTCCTGACCTCCTTTGGGAGCTGCCACAGCACCACTGCCCTGTCATTAAAGTTGTGTTAAAGTTTCCATTCTGCCACCCTGCAAGGAGAGAGTTCTCAGAGCTGGGCTCCTGGAGAAGGGAGGGTTACTCAGCAAATCCATTGGGGCTTTTGGTGGGTGGGTTTTAATCAGGATTTTGATATAATGGGGGTTTTTTTAGTGTTGTCTGAGACTTACAGAGTGAAGAGCTGGGGCTCATCCAAATGGATTCCAGACTTTCCTGCTGGGTACAGCAGCCCTGTGTTCCTTCTGGAAGATTCCTTGAGGAAACAGCCTCAGGCTGGGCCAGGGCAGGCTCAGGGTGGGCCCCAGGAGCAATTTCCCCATGGGAAGGGTGCTCAGGCCTCGGCAGGGGCTGCCCAGGGAGCTTTGGAGTGCCCGTGCCTGGAGGTGTCCCCTGGAGGTGGCACTGAGTGCTCTGGGCTGGGGACAAGGTGGGCACGGGGCACAGCTGGCACTGCCTGGGCTGGGAGGGCTTTTCCAGCCTCAGGGATTTGGGGATTCTGGGATCTATGAAATACAGGATAGGACATCTTGGGCAGTGCCTTGTTTCAGCCAGAGCTGCCTTACACAGTCTGGAAATGCAATTAAAATCCAGATTTTCCCCCGCAGCTTTTTTCCTCCCTTACAAGAAGCAAAACTCTTTCCAAGTGTCTTCACCACAACTGCCCCATTTGCCTCCAGCCAGGACACTCCCTGTCCTGCCAGGCAGCAGCTTTGACCTTTAGGGAGAACCAGGAGGATCCTGCAATTCCCTCCCCCAGGAATTCTGTTCCCTCTGCGTGCTCCTTGCGTCCTCCACCTGCTCTCCAGGCACAGGGTTCACACACAGCGTCTCAAATACACGTTTGAGGGTTGTCTGGGCTGGGCAGAGCTTTCCTTGCAGGTTTTTGAGTCCCCTGCTTGTTTCTGCAGTTCTTGAGATCGGGAACAGCAGCTGAGGAAGCGTTGGAATGGGAGAGATGATTCCAGAGGGGGCTGGGAGGAGGAGGAGGGAAGGATAACCAAACACTGTGATTAATTGTCCACCAAAGCTCACAGTGATGCTTTTCCTCGGCAAATATCAGGCTCCAGAAAAAGTCTGTCTCAAGAGCTCCAGTGTGAGCAGAGACACTCAGCTGTGAGAGAGAAAGAGGCCGGGAGGAGCAAATCCCTGAGCACAGGTGGGGTGGCAACAGGAGCAACCCCAATCCATGGCTCAGCTCCCGGCTCCCTGGCACGGGGAAAGCTCTCAGAGCTCTTTACCAGAACACTTTGGGCATGAAATCCTAGTGGAAAATCAGTTCTTCCCCCCCAGGGCAGCCAGGATTGATGTGAGTTCGGGGAAGTCGAGTCCTTTCTGGTGGCAGCGAGCGGGAAGAGGGCCGGTGTCGGGAACAGGGATGGAGGGGGCAGCACTGCCAGCGTTCCCTCGGTGCTGAGCGCCTTCATTTGTCCTGCTGAGTCACCAGAGCTGCTCCAGCGCTGCCCAGCCTGGCTCCTGGGGACCAGGAGAGGCACAGAAGGGCTGGATTTGCCCCGTTCCCACGGGATAACTCGTTACATCCCAAGGACACTCCAGGGAGCTGCTGCCTCCTGCCCAGGCGGGTGGGAAGGGATTCGGTGCCGCTTTGGTGCCGTTACCCAGCCCGAGCATCAGTCACCACAAACCCCAGCGCTGCTCCAGCTGACACTGCAGGACCCTGGATCCTGCCTCTGGGAATGCCACCCTCCTGATGATCCCAGCCTGGCTGCCACCGGGGCTCTGCCAGCTGCAGGTGCTGCTTCCTTTGCTTCCAAACGTCTCCATTTCCTGGCACTCCGTGGGATGGGTGGCTGCCAGAGGAGCAGCAAAGTCTGCACCAGCAAAGCAGCTCCACACAGAGGGATTGGGACAGAAACCTCGGGGAGAGGTCCCACTGCAGGGGATCTCAGCATTGGGCCAGGGACAGGCATGGAATCCTGGAATGTTTGGGTTGGGAGGGACCTTAAAGTTCATCCCATTCCCACCCTGCCATAGCAGGGACACCTCCCACTGTGCCAGGCTGCTCCAGCCCCAGTGTCCAGCCTGGCCTTGGGCACTGCCAGGGATCCAGGGGCAGCCCCAGCTGCTCTGGCAATTCCAGCCCAGCCCCTGCCCACCCTGCCAGGAACAATTCCTGCCCAAGATCCCACCCAGCCCTGCCCTCTGGCCCTGGGAAGCCATTCCCTGCCTCCTGGCCCTGCAGCCCTTGGGAATTGTCTCTCTCCAGGTTTCCTGCAGCTCCTGCAGGCCCTGCAAGGCCCCCCTGAGGTCAGCCCAGAGCTTCTCCTCTGCAGGTGAACAATGCCAGCTGTGCCAGCCTTTCCTCCCAGCAGAGCTGCTCCAGCCTCTGCTCATCCTGGAGCCTCCTCTGGGCTCTCCCAGCAGCTCCAGCTCCTCCCTGGGCTGGGATCCCAGAGTCCCTGTGCATGGGCAGCCCCAGGAACGGGGATGGGATCCATTCTTGGAGTCCCTGTGTTCCAGCCCGACACATTTACTCGGTTCCAGCCTGTTTATTGCCTATTATCAATCAAAGTGAAATGCAAGGGGATTTTTCTTTGGGAGACGGAACAGAAGGCTTTTGTGCTGGCTTTGCTGTGGGTGGAGCTGGGGAGGAAGCAATCCTCCTCCTTCTGACCTGGAGAAAACTCCCCAGATATTTGCACTGACTTTGCCCTGAGTGCATTTGCTTTGTTGGCCAGTGGCTGTTTGGGGCACGGAGGGAAATCCTGGCACACCTTGAAAGGAAAAGCAGCCTTGGTTTGTCACACCTGGCCAGGGGTGGCTGCTGGAGGCCTGGCCCAGCCACCACAGACTTGATCTGTGCTCTCCAGAGTGGTGCTGGGAGGTCACAGAGGGGCAGATTGGGTATTACAGGATATTTTCCCCTGGCAGAGTGGTCAAGCCTTGGGATGAGCTGCCCAGGGAGGTTTGGAGTCCCTGTCCCTGGGAGTGCTCAGGATGTGGCCCTTGAGGTGATGCTGGTGGTGCTGGGTGACTTTGAAGGTCTCTTCCAACCCTGATGATTCTTTGACCCTGTAAAAGCCACATTTGCAGGTAATTTGTTGTTGATCTCAGTTTTTTAAAGAAGCCAACTCCAAACCCAACCCAACCCATTCTGTGATCCAAACCCACTGGAAAATTTGGATGTTGCAGCTTTAATTAAATGGAAGTGTTGATACCTTGATTATTTCAGGTCTATTTCTTGGTATTTTAAGCACTTTTGTGGTTTATTGGCTATTTTTAAGCAGTTTTGTGGTTTATTGGCTGGTGTGATGAGCAGCATCCAGATCATGGGCACCTCTGCAAGGCTGAATTGGGCAGGGATTGGAACAACCTGGGAGAGTGGAAGGTTTCCCTGCCCATAGCAAGGGTGGAATGGGATGGGATTTAAGGTCCCTCTCACACCAAACCATTTGATGTAATTGTGTACGTGAATCTTTGGGTGAGATTCAAAAGAAAAAAAATCCCATGGAACGTTTTTCTGTTGTGTGGGAAAATAAGGGGTGAATTTTGAACTTCAAGTGCAGTGGAGCAAACAAAGGTTTTGTTTTCCAGCCCCTGCTTTGCCCTAGAAAGCTTCACTTTGAGGGACACCTCTCCCTGACTCTTTTCGAGAGGTTCCCTCATCCCCCACAATTAAATCACGGCTGTCAACGTGTTTAATTAATTTGCCATCAGAGGCTTTATTACATTTAGTGAAGGATGGGAAGCACTGAAGATGCTAAAGCTCAGCTTTGCTAGGGCAGAGCTGAGTGGAGGAGAATTCCAAATAAACACCAGCATCAAGGTGAAGGATTAAAGTGTTCCCCCACCTGCCAGCCCCTCAGCATTCCCAGTGCTCCCAACTGTCCAGAGCACTCCTGTGATGGTCACAGGTGGTTAAAACTCCTAAATGGACAAACATCCCACTCATTTGTTTTAATGTGGGTTAAAAGGTGATGCCATGCTGAGCTTTTTGTTGGGACCAAGATTAAAAAATATCCCCCTGGTGAGATCTGCTGGAAAATATTTGGATGGTACAAGTGTTGCATTAATGGGCTTTGATTAATGGATGGTGTTTGGAAACAAAACTTTCCAAACAAAAGGAATAATGTGCTATATCTGGCAGAGGGGTTGATCAACAGGAATTCACTTTTTCCATTTCCTTTTGTGGAACAAAAGAGGCTTAAAATTAGTAAATCCTTTAGTCATGGCATTAGGAGTGGCATGGTGGAGTAATCACAGAGTTATGGAATGGCTGAGTTGGAAGGGACCTTAAGGATCATCCAATTCCACCCCTGCCATGGGCAAAGGTGGAATACCTTCCGGTATCCCAGGCTGCTCCAAGCCCCAGTGTCCAACCTGGAGCTGAACATTCCAGGGATCCAGGGGCAGCCACAGCTGCTCTGTGCCAGGGCCTCTCCACCTCCACAGGCAAGATTCCTGCCCAATTTCTAATCCAAGGAGCAAGTGAAGAGGAGAATTCTTGAGTTCTTGACTCTTGACTCAAGAAGCAATCCAAGAAGCAACACCAGGAGCAATTTCCCCATGGGAAGGGTGCTCAGGCCTTGTCAGAGGCTGCCCAGGGAGCTTTGGAGTGCCCGTGCCTGGAGGTGTCCCCTGGAGGTGGCACTGAGTGCTCTGGGCTGGGGACAAGGTGGGCACCGGGCACAGCTGGCACTGCCTGGGCTGGAAGGGCTTTTCCAGCCTCAGGGATCCTGGGATTCTGCAAAATCCAATGGGTTTTGTAGCAGTTTGGGATTTTCATGAAAGAACCACTCTCCCATGGGAAGCTTGGATCTTCCAAAGTGTCTTTGTGTGGATCTGAAGCTGTTTGCACCCTCAGCTTTTCCTTCACCTGCACCCTGTTTTCTGAGGGTGTTTCCTTTTCAGCCACGAGGCAGCAGAGGTTTGGGAGTTTTTAAAACCACAGTAGTTCATTAAAACATCTCAGTAATGAAGTCCAGCTCTTTAACAGACATTGTGATTAAGGTCAGCTCATGCCTTGCTTGTGCTGGTGTTATCCCTGGATTGTGACTGAGGCAACAAACACAGGACGGGCAACTCCAGTGGTTTTTTCAGTCCTGACTGAGATCCAGGACAGGATTCAGCCTTTCCTGCTGGCCAAGGAAGAATGAGAGTCCTGAGTTTAGCACCAGTCCCTTACTGAAAGCAGGAGGAACGTGTGGCAGCCTGAGTTAAGGAGGGACAGTTTCACTCCGTGCCTGGCCTATTGTTTTGAGTGGGAGGGAATTCAAAAAAACTGGGAAGACTTGTTTGCCCAGGAGGAAAAGAAATGCTTGAAGTACAGAAAATATGGGGGGTGAGAGGAAGAAGTCCCTGTGTGGATAAATGTGCACCTGAGAAGTGCAGGGGAAGGACAGGAGCAGAGCAGGAAGGGCCTGGGTGAGATTCAGGGCCGGGGAATGTGGTGGGAAGGACTTTGGGGGCAGAGCCTGGCCCTGTCCATCCACAGCATCCACGTGTGGGCACTCCAGAGGGCATGGAATCCCAAAATGGGTTGGGTTGGGAGAGACCTGAGAGCTCATCCAGTGCCACCCCTGCCATGGCAGGGACACTTCCCCCCGTCCCAGGCTGCTCCCAGCCCCAGTGTCCAGCCTGGCCTTGGGCACTGCCAGGGATCCAGGGGCAGCCCCAGCTGCTCTGGGCACCCTGGGCCAGGGCCTGCCCACCCTGCCAGGGAGCAATTTCTTCCTAAAATCAAATTCCTTCTTGTCCTGTCACTCCACCTCCTTGTGAAAAGTCCCTCTTCAGGTACTGGAAAGCTTCTGTAAATTCCCCCAGGAGCTCTGATGATCCACAGCATTTCCAGTAGAGTGCTAAACCCCAGCCCCTCCCTATAATGTCCTTTTTTTTTTCTTCAGACATAAAAGAAAGAAAGGGAATCACTTTTGTTGGTCATGCAACGTGCAGCAGAAAGGAAGAGAAGGAGCTTCAGGGGAAGGAAGGAGCTCTGAAGTTCAGAGGGCTTAGAAAGGTTGCAGCTGCCCCATTCTTGAAAATGTCCCAGGCCAGGCTGGATGGGGCTTGGAGCAGCCTGGGATAGTGGAAGGTGTCCCTGCCCCTGGCAGGGGTGGGGTGAGATGAGTTTTAAGCTAAGAAAGTTCACTTTGAGCAGTGCCAGGACGTCATTGGCCGCAGCCTCGGGCACTTTGGGGAGCTCTGTCTCTGTCTCTGTCTCTGTCCTTCCTCAGACACCGAGGGCAGACGATCACTCCCAAGGCAATCCGTTGTCACCGGCATTCCCGCGGCTCCCGCACGCCTCAGCTCTGTGAGTTTTCAGTTAAGCAGGAGCTGAGGGGGACCAGCCTTTGGGCAGTGCTGGACTCGGCCTTGGAGGCCTTTTCCAGCCTCCGTGGTGCTGTGAAGTTCCAGTGGGTGCACGGTGCTGACCTAGAGAAGGAGGAGAAGGATTTCCCGGAATAAGGGACTCGAGGGTCTCCTCCTCAGCCAGGTGCTGCTCCCAGGTAAGGATTTCAGTGCTGATTGAATTTGCATAGGCTCGGCCCACACAGGTGAGCAGAGAGGAAACATAAACGCTGCCCTGATCCCATGTGCTAACCAGGGAATGGCTGTGGAATCCCAGGGTGGATTGGGGTGGGAGGGACCTTACAGCCCATCCAGTGCCACCCCTGCCATGGTGGACAACTTCCAAAAGTGCAGGAGAAGCTGTGGCTGTCTCATCCCTGGAAGTGTCCAAGGCCAGGCTGGAACAACCTGAGATCGTGGAAATCCCTACCCATGGAATTGGATGATCCTTAAGGTCCTTCCCAACCCAAACCGTTCCTGATTCCATGACCTGGCTCCTCTGCTGCTGCTCAGGAAGGTATTTTGGGAGCAATTCCAAAAGCTTTGGCTCTGCATGAAGACCACGAATGAGATTTGACTTCACTCACACCACGCTTGGAATGAATTTGCTCCTCCTAACGTGGTTAAATCCGTGGAAAATTGGGGTGAGGAGGGATGAGCAGCTCAGGACAGAGCAAATCCACGCCAGTTCTCCAGTGAAGGCTGCAGGGGTGTAGCTGCACACCCAGGGGCACTCCTGACCCTCTCCACTGGGAATCAGTGGAGCAGGAACAGAGACTCCAGAGGTTTGGCAAGGGTGGGAATCAGCTCGTGCTGCTCCTGTCTGGTGTGTGCTCAGGGGAGAACCAGCCCAGCAGGAAGACACGTGGGGCTGCCTGGAGAGAAAAGCTTATCTGGGCCTCACACCATAACACAGGCACTTCTAAAAAAGAGGAAACGAGATAAAGAAATTACTCAGGGCTGCTGCTGCCTCTGGAAAACTTCCTTGATGAGGGAGGCAAGGTTGGGGCTGCGTGGTGTGGGCAGAAAGCTTCAGCTCAATTAACAGAAAGGCCTTTTCCAGTTTTGCTTCTCAGGACAGAAGGTTCCCCTGCCCAAGTGATTTGGCTCTTTTCCTAAATTGGGTGGTATTTTTGAGGTCCTTCCTTGTGCATGGAGGACCCTCCTCTCCTGACATTCCCCAGTGATTTGGTGAACATTCCTGGGAGTTTGGAGAGGATGTTTGGACAGATCTGTTTTCCTGCGCCATTGGGACATCTTTGAGCTTTCATTCTTCTGACAATGCCACCATGAAAATTGGTTTCTGAGCATAAAAAAAATCTCAGCTTCTCAGTGTACTGGGAGATCTTTCCCCATGGAAGGGTGCTCAGGCCTCAGCAGGGGCTGCCCAGGGAGCTTTGGAGTGCCCGTGCCTGGAGGTGTCCCCTGGAGGTGGCACTGAGTGCTCTGGGCTGGGGACAAGGTGGGCACCGGGCACAGCTGGCACTGCCTGGGCTGGGAGGGCTTTTCCAGCCTCAGGGATTCCAGGATTCTGGGATCTGCTGATAAAAATGGGGGTAAAAAATGCCCTCTGAGGTGGTTGGATTCTGTGGAGGAAAATCCAAAGGTTCAGTGATATTTTGGCTGAAGGATTACGCTGTCAGAAGAGATCAGACAGGTCAGGTTTTCAATACTTTAAATGCTGGGAGGATGAACCAAGCTCCAGTGATGTGGTGATTCAAGGCCAGGCTGGACACTGGGGCTTGGAGCAGCCTGGCACAGTGGGAGGTGTCCCTGCCATGGCAGGGGTGGGAATGAAATGATCTTCAAGGTCCCTTCCAACACAAACCATTCTGGGATTCTGTGTGCTCCTGGGAAGTTTGTTTGAGCTTGGGATCCAGAGTCTCCCCTTCCTCCCTCTGCCTGCATCCCAGAGGACCCTGCTCAGCCTGTGGGAGCTGATAACTCCAACTTCCTCTCAGGAATCACATAATCCCAGCTGGTTTGGGTTGGAAGGACCCTAAAGCCCACCCAGAGCCACCCCTGCCATGGCAGGGACACCTCCCACTGTGCCAGGCTGCTCCAGCCCCAGTGTCCAGCCTGGCCTTGGGCACTGCCAGGGATCCAGGGGCAGCCCCAGCTGCTCTGGGCACCCTGGGCCTCAGCCAGGAGTGGAGATGAGTTTCTGGCTCAGGGGAGGAACCTTCCCAGGACCCCCGGGAGCAATAGACTCCAGCTCTGGTCAGCACTAATCCAAATTTCCTCTGTCTGGTCATTAAAGCTGTGAGTGGTGATCGGTGATGACCCGTCTGAATCACCCTCACCAAAATAAACTCTGCAGTGCCTGTGCCTCAGCTGGGGGCTCAGAATTCCTCTGCAGGAAGGGAATTCCATTTAACCCCCTCCTGGGGGTCGGAAGCCTCCCCATCCAGCCCTTTCCAAAGCTGCAGCTGTCAGCACATTTTTAATTTAACGTTGGGGTTTTTTTTCTCCAGTCTAAATCGCATTTCAGTGGCAGGCTTTTTCCAGTGGAGGTTTTCCCAGTAAATCCCACAGCTCCAGTGCCTTTGCTGCATCCCTGAGCTGTGGGATTTGCGGATCCTGCTGCTGCCACCAAGGGAAGCTCTGGATCCTGGCAGAGATTGTGCAAATGGTGGGGAGCAGGTGCTCCAAACTCTTGTTTTTAGGACTTTGGGGTTGTATTTATGCTTGGCTAGCTGCAGGTGAATTAACGTCCCCCTCTTGGCCGGGGTTTTCCTGGAAGCCCATCCTTTGTAGGGTGACTTGGAAAACCTCAATCCAAAATTATTTCTGTGGGGTTTGGGCTGAACTGGAGGTGCCATCCCAAAGGGACTGGCCAAGCCCTTTGGCAACAGAGCTCTTTGATGGGGGGACATGCTCGGCCTGGGGGACGGGGATGGAGAAGGGCCTGGTCACCTCCTGTCCCCTTGGCTCGGCCGGAGAGAGCAGAGCCAGGGCCTGGGGCCAGAGGAGACCAAATTATTTCTGAATTATTGAATGAATTCTGAATTATTTCTCCCTCCCTCTTGCTGAGGAGCCCAGTGAACTCTGCCAGTGAGGGTTGGTGCAACTCTGGTCCTTCCCCCTGATTTGCAGGGGTTACCATGCCATAAAGATCTGGACATAAACAAGTTAGACCTCATCTATTCCTGTACAAGGGCCACAGCAGCAGCTTTTCCAAGGAAAAGGGAAAGTTCATTGAAAGAATAAAGTGTATCTTCTGCTCCCAATTCTTATTTCAGTATTTCTTTCTTCAAAACAAAAATTAGGCCAATTTAAAACCCAAAGGCTTCCAGGAATGCAGTTTCGAGAGATCTGCAAGACTCTGTGCTGTGAAATGTCCTTTGTCACCTTCCAGAGAAAACTTCCTGAGGGATCCCATCACTCCACAAGTCATCATTGACCTGGGGAAAATGAAATCTGTGGCTACTGACAGATCCAGGAGGGCAAAGAGAATTCCTACACGGAGTTGGAGCTCTTTAAAAATATATTAAACAATAATCTCCTGTCACTGGTGCTCTCAGGTCCCCCCCAAAGTCAAATAGAAGTTAGAGATTTGCTTCTGGAACAATGGATCTGCTCTAAAGGAGACACAGCCTTCCCTGGGCTGGGAGCGACACTGGTGGGACTGGGAGGAGTGGGGCCCACACAGACTCTGAGATCTCAGAGAATTAATCCTAAAATGGTTTGGAAGGGACCTTAAAGATCATCCCATTCCATGGGCAGGGACACCTCCCACTGTGCCAGGCTGCTCCAGCCCCAGTGTCCAGCCTGGCCTTGGGCACTGCCAGGGATCCAGGGGCAGCCCCAGCTGCTCTGGCAATTCCAGCCCAGCCCCTGCCCACCCTGCCAGGGAACAATTCCTGCCCAAGATCCCACCCAGCCCTGCCCTCTGGCCCTGGGAAGCCATTCCCTGCCTCCTGGCCCTGCAGCCCTTGGGAATTGTCTCTCTCCAGGTTTCCTGCAGCTCCTCCAGGCCCTGCAAGGCCCCCCTGAGGTCAGCCCAGAGCTTCTCCTCTGCAGGTGAACAATGCCAGCTGTGCCAGCCTTTCCTCCCAGCAGAGCTGCTCCAGCCTCTGCTCCTCCTGGAGCCTCCTCTGGGCTCTCCCCAGCAGCTCCAGCTCCTCCCTGGGCTGGGATCCCAGGGCTGGACCCAGCAGTGCAGCTGGGCTCCCACCAGGGCACAGCAGAGTCCCCTTGTCCCTACAGAAGGGGTTCCCTCCCTTCCAGGCACCCTCTGCCCCCTCGGTGACCTCCCTGTTCCCTTTGGGATGGGAGGGTGACCCCACACCTGCCTGGGGGGACACGAGAGCCCTGCCTTGGGAGAAGGGGACAAGGAATGGCTCCAGGTGCCCCCCCTGCCCCTTCCTGCCCCCCCAGCAGAGGCAGGCACGGCCACCTCCCCACCCCAAAGCTCCTGTCCCACACCCCCTCCCCAGGTGTTCAGGGAAGAGGGAGGCTGGGCCAGGAAGGGACAGGATCTGATTTTGTCCCAGATTTCTCCTGGGAGGAGGAAGCAGGGCCTGACTCTGCTGTCACTGACCAGCCACACCCTCCTGCTCTTCTTCCTCCTCCTCCTCCTCCTCCCTCATCCCAGTCTGGTCTCTCCTGGATCCAGTGCACTGTGGCCACCCCAGAGGGAGCCTTTGCTGCCCTAACCCCACTTCTGAGCCTTCTGCATTGCTGATTTAGTCCATTTATTTCATCAAATTGATTTATCCAGAAGTGCCGTTTCCCTAATCAGCCCCGGCCCACCCTCCCAGCAGCTTTTCCTGGTGTTGCTCCGGTGCTGGATTAAACTCTGGGACACCCCTCAGTCATTTGGGTGAGTTCCCACACTCAGGCACAGCATTTCTTCAGATTCCAGGGTTTTGGTGGCCGTGGAACTGGTGCCACTGGTCTGGGGAAGGGATCACCTCCCCCCGTGACTCCTCCTGGAGCCTGAGCCACCCCTTCAGCTTCTCCCTCTTCCTTGCCCCCCCAAAAACCCATGCCAGGCTTTAAAATTCACCTCAAAGATCTAAAAGAGGAATTCCCTGGGGGCTGTGAAAACAAGGAGATCAGATCCTGCTCCAGGCTTCCCATGGGCAAAGGAAAACTGAATTGGGCTGCCCTGGAGGGGAGAAACTGAGCAGGCAGGGGCTGGGCCAGCAGAAAGGCAGATTTTACCTCAGATTTGGGCCAGTCTGGGAAATTAATCCCACAACCTGCTCCTTCTCTTAGATGCAGCAACAGGGCAGGCAAGGAAGCAGGGGCTGCACCCTCACCCCGAGGAAAAATGGAATAAAGCTCTGGAAAAGTGGGCAGCAAGAAAACGCTGAGCTATTTTCATCCATTGGTTTAAATACCTCAATCACCACGTCAATTCCTCTCTCCAGCTGCTGCCCAGGCAACAGAAGATGGCAAAGAGTGTCAGGCAAGGAGGGGCCATCCCATCCCATCCCATCCCATCCCATCCCATCCCATCCCATCCCATCCCATCNCTGTGTGTTTGAGAAGAGGGAGCCTTAACTCTGTGAGGAATATGAGATGGCACACAAAACCTGGACAAGTTTTTCAGAGCTTGGAAGTCATCCCATCCCAGCCCATCCCAGCCCAGTCCAGCCCAGTCCCTGTTCCCATCCCCATCCCTGCTTACTGCAGCTGCTGAGAGTCTGCAGGCCACTGTCCCTGCCAGGGGCCATGGCATGGATGTGCCCTGGCCCCAGGAATGCTGAGGGGATGTTACCCCACATCAACAGCATCCTCTGAAGGAGTTCAAATGCAACTTTCAAAGCTGATAAATCCATTTTGTCGCTTCCAGGTGGGCATTGATGAATCCCCCTCTGGCTCAGCGCTGACCACAGACGCTTCTTCCTCACGTGGAATGCAGAGGGTGAGATTTTGGGTGGGGTTTGTAACGCTCCCTTCAGTGAGGTGTTCGAGGGGAGCCTTGAAATGACCTCCCCGTCCTCCTCACAGCCCAAAATGTGCAATGCCCCTGGAGGATGGAGCTCGAGGAGTGCCAGGGGGCCAGGGCAGCATCACTGGGAATGTCCCAACACCCGGCCCCTTCCTGCGGCAGAGGAGCCGGAGCTCAGAGCTCCCGGGGGCTGCGGCACCCAGGGAGCGGCTGGATGCAAAATCCCCGGCTGGGCTGCAAATCCCTGCGCCTGGAGGGATTGAGGTTGGATTTCAGGGCAAGGCTCTTCCCCCCGAGGGTGCTGGCACTGCCCAGGCTCCCCAGGGAATGGGCACGGCCCCGAGGCTGCCAGAGCTCCAGGAGCTGCCAGGGATGCCCAGGGGGAATTGCTGGGGGAGCTGGGCAGGGCCAGGAGCTGGATCAGTGATCCCTGTGGGTCCATTCCCACTCAGGAATTCCATGATTCCCCCTCTCCTGTGCTGCTCTGCCTCTGGCTACACATTTCCCACGCCAGGAGCTCCGGTGCCCCCTCAGCACCTCCCACCTGGGCACCTGCAGCCGGGCACGGCCCCTGCTGCCCTCCCTCCCTCCCTCCCTCCCAGCCCGGGTGTTTCCCTGTCCGCCTCTCCCCTCCAGCGCCGAGCCACGCACGGGACAGTGACAGCCGGGCTGGTGGCCCTGCGGCAGCCGGGAGCCGGCTCAGCCCCTCACAGCCGGCATCCAGGGGCTTTTCCAGAGCTGGCATCTTCCCATTCTCCTTCCCCAGGAGGGGCTGGAGCCCTGCAGGTCTGTCCGGGCGCTCTGGGATGGGAGCGGGGCTGGCGGAAAACTGGGAAGCTCCAGGAGCCCGGGAGCTCGGCGGAGCTGAACTGATGGAGGAGCAGGAGCTGGGGCTCTGCTGCCAGGGTTTGTTTGCTGTTCCAGCCGTGCCAGTGTTTGCTCCTTGGGGCTGGGAGCAATCCCAAGGCAGCTGCATCCCGGGGGATAAACCCGCTTGGATGTTTTTTAGGGAGGATTGCTGGGTTTTCCACTTCGGAACAGTGGGATATATATTCATATATATACATATATACGCATATATATATATATATACACACACTGTGTGCAAGAAAACTGAATTAATTTCTGGCTTGTGATCAGAGAAAAGTGGGGGATTGGGGAGAATTCAGTGCCCCCCCACTGCACAGGTTCTGCTTTTCAAAGGCACACTGTGAGAAATGGATTTGTGGAAGGCTCTCGGGGCCTGACTGGAAGCTCACATGGTCTTGTGCATCTGTACTCAAACTCTGAGGTAATTCGTGTTCATTCAGAAAGGCTGTGGAATAGAGAAGACATCCTTGAGAAAGAGGTTGAACTGGAAACAAGTTTCCAACGATGGCCTTGCAAACGAACCGGGCGTTTTCCGGAATTAGACCTGTGGAAGATGCATTGTAGCAGCACCCAGGGGGAGTGAAATCATAAGTGACTGGGGTTAGAAGTTACTAGCAGCGTTGTGCAGCAAAAGCTAATAAGCTGGAAAACAATTATAAGCTATTGTAACCAGGAAATAGGCTGGCTTCTGGTAGAACGGCGTGGAGTTTTACATCTCTTACGTCTCACCCTCCTGCGAGATTGAGGATGGGATTAAACCTCTTAAAACGCCTCTCGGTCGCCCCGTCTCTGTCGAGCTGGGCTCTTCCAGGAGCACGCCAGGAGCTGGAGCCGGCTGCTGCCCAGGCGAGCAGTGGAGCACGGCCCTGGACAGGTAGGGAGAGGCTGCAGGACTGCCCCAGACAGCTGGATTTTAGGGAAAAATCCCTAAATTTTAGGCTGCAGGAGCCGTTTGCAGGTCCCAGAGGTGCGGATCCCTCCCTGCGGCAGCTCTTCCCCTGGGATGTGCTGCTGCAGCCCCAGCTCGGGCAGGAGCGGCGCCCTGGATGCTGCTGGGTTGCAAAATTCCCGGGAGCTGGAGCGAGGAAATGGGGCTGCCTTGTGCAATGAAGAACGGTGTCTGACTTACTCATCCCTGAAGGAATGGCAGGGAAAGGAGCCAGGGAGGTCAGTGGATCCTGTGTGGCGGTGGAGAAGCACCAGAGCATTTGGAAGGCAGAAAATCTGGGAGGTGGATGATGTGCTGTGCTGATTTTTGCTCTGAGAGTAGCACAGGCTTTATTTCTGTGTCATCAAACCACAGGAAGTTGTGATAGAGCTGTGTTTTCTGAAGGTGAGTGTTCCTCTGCACTGCCTGGGTCTCTGGGGCTGGCTGCTGACAGCAACAGGAGAGAGGGCTGGAGATGTTTGCTCGGTGGAAATTGAAACAGAGGTGCTCTGATGTGGGAGAGCTGTGAAAACAGCGTTAAAATCTGTCATTTCACACCCACCTCTGCCCGTGTGATAAATATCATATTGGAACCTCGGCAGGGCAGAGAAGTAGAGGCAGCCAAGAGTCAGTTTTCATGGAATCATGGAATGGTTTGGGCTGGAAGGGATTTAAAGCCCATCCAGTGCCACCCTCCACTGTCCCAGGCTGCTCCAAGCCCCAGTGTCCAAACTGGCCTTGGATGGAGCTACAAGAAACACGGAGAGAGACAATTCCCAAGGGCTGCAGGGACAGGAGCCAGGGAATGGCTTCCCAGTGCCAGAGGGCAGGGCTGGATGGGATTTTGGGCAGGAATTGTTCCCTGGCAGGGTGGGCAGGGGCTGGCCCAGAGTGCCCAGAGCAGCTGGGGCTGCCCCTGGATCCCTGGCAGTGCCCAAGGCCAGGCTGGACCCTGGGGCTGGGAGCACCTGGCACAGTGGGAGGTGTCCCTGCCCATGGCAGGGAATGGGACTGGATGAGCTTTGAGTTTCCTTCCCACCCAAACCATTCCAAGATTCCATGAGAATTCACTGCCCCGTGATGAGTTTCTCAGTGTTTCACTTTCAGCCTCAAACCCATGAGAGCTCAGATGAAGAGTTCACAGTGAAAATCGGCCCAAGAAGCTGTTAATTAACAATTAAGTCCCGTGTGTCACCCTCTCCATGTCTGCAGGAGTTGTGTTCCCTTGGCTGTGGCAGCACCTGCAGGCACAGAGTACTCCAGGGAAACGTTCTCCTCCCGAGGGATGTTGGGGCACAGGAGCAGAGTCCTGGCCCTGTGTGCAGCTTTTATTCCACAACAAGGCACAAACAAACCCAAGGAAGCCTCCAGGTACCTGTTGTTCCTGCAGGGTCATTCCCAGCTGCTGGAGGCTGTGCCCAGCCGAGCTCCCTCCCACACAGAGCTCCTGGAAAACATCCCTGAACTGCCACCATCCCCTCCCAGAGGTGTCACTCCTGCCCCGGGCTCCTTTGCAGCCTGAATGGATTAGAAATGGTTCTAATGTACATCCTCTTCACAATCCCCAAACTACAACACAACAGCTGAGTGTTCTGGAGAAGGATTTCCTGATCTGTTCCCACGGATTTAAAGCTGTGGGAAGCCCTGAGAGCCATCCTGGTGGGGGCCAAGGTTGCTGTCACAGAAGCCACCTTGAATGACAGTGCCCCATTCAGGTGGTCGAGGGCTGAAGCAGAGGGACCTTGGTGCCTTGCTTTTCCAGACTTGTTTCAGTGAGGGGCTGTGCTGGGGTTGTCAGTCATGGATGAGGAAAGGCTGGCACAGCTGGCTTTGTTCACCTGCAGAGGAGAAGCTCTGGGGTGACCTCAGGGTGGCCCTGCAGGGCCTGGAGGAGCTGCAGGAAACCTGGAGAGAGACAATTCCCAAGGGCTGCAGGGCCAGGAGCCAGGGAATGGCTTCCCAGGGCCAGAGGGCAGGGCTGGGTGGGATCTTGGGCAGGAATTGTTCCTGGCAGGGTGGGCAGGGGCTGGGCTGGAATTGCCAGAGCAGCTGGGGCTGCCCCTGGATCCCTGGCAGTGCCCAAGGCCAGGCTGGACACTGGGGCTGGAGCAGCCTGGCACAGTGGGAGGTGTCCCTGCTGAGATTATCTTTGATGTCCCTTCCAACCCCAGAATGATTTTATGATTTGATGTTGCCTGGCTGCTGAGGATTTGGGAATGCAGAGCTGACAGGATTCCTCTTGTTAAGTGATTTCCAGGTGGCACTGGGAAGGGAAAGGACCCCTCAGCCTCTTGTGTGAGACTGTCAGAGCAGAGGCTGTGCCTGGGAGGCTTTGGCCTTTCAAGTACTTCTGGGTGTCCCCATTTCCTGCTCCTGGAGCTCTGGCAGCCTCGGGGCCGTGCCCGTTCCCTGGGGAGCCTGGGCAGTGCCAGCACCCTCGGGGGAAGAACCTTTCCCTAAAATCCAACCTCAATCCCTCCTGGCCCAGCTCCGGCTGCTCCCTGGGTGCTGTCCCTGTCCCTCTGATGGGACACTCCTCGTGCCTGGGGGGCTCAGGGGGGGAGTCCTGACCTTTAAACAGCAGCAGGGAGGTCTTGGTGAGGTCTGTGGCAGCTCCACACCCTGACAGATCATCTGTGAAGCCCAAGGGTATTTTGGAGGTGGTGGTGGGGATGGACTCAGCCCCTGCTGAGATGAGAGGGGCTCTCCAGCTCCACCCAGGCTCCCGGAGGTGAATCCCTCCCTGAGGATGGGAACCAGGAAAGGGACACAGAGGAAACCCCATCTTTATCCAACACCATCCCACTTTTTACCTTTTTTTTTTTTTTTTTTAGCCGAAGGAAGAAACGCCAAGGCCGGAAAAATCAAAATGCTGGCGCTGTCGAACAACACGGCCCTGGGCCTGCTGCTCTCCAAACTGCTCCAGGACTGCCTGGAACAGACCAACAGCTCAGCTCCTTCAGCTCAGGCCACGAGTGCCAGCGACAGCCTGGAGATCATCTACGTGCTGCTGATGCTGGGGCTGTTCGGCTTCTTCACCGTGGGGGTGATGGTGACCAACCTGCGGGCGCGGCGCCTCGCGGGGCCCCGCGACCCCTTCCACACCTACATCGCCACCGACGCCTGGCACAAGGAGGACAGGCAGCGCTTCCAGGCCAGGCTCATCCAGAATTACAAGCTCTGCTGCGTCCTGGAGAACCAGCTGGCCGCGGAGCAGCCGGGCGCGAAGATCCCGGAGGAGAAATCTTCCTAGGGGGAAGGGGGGAAAGGGTTGTGCGTGGCACGGGGACGATGTGAGCGACGCCTGCTGCGGGCCGGGGCGGCTGCTGGCCCTGCTGCAGAGCCACAGCCCTTGGCCAGGCCCGAGGAGCAGCGGGGGTGACGCTGATGGGTCCGGGATGTGCCAGTGCCGCCGCAGCGCCCGGCACTGGCGGCGTGTCGGGATCGCCCATCGGGATCCTCGCGGAATGAATGTCACGGACTCATCGGCTTCACCTCCTGAGGCAGGGCCTCACGCTGCCAGAGGGCAGGGATGGATGGGATTTTGGGGATAAATCCTGCCCTGGGAGGGTGGGGAGGCCCCAGATCCCTGGCAGTGCCCAAGGCCAGGCTGGACATTGGGGCAGCCTGGGATAGTGGGAGGTGTCCCTGCCCACAGGAATGGGATGAGTTTTATCTCCCTTCCAACCCAAACCATTCTGGGATTCTCTGGTTCTCTACAAAGGCAGATCTCGGTGTTGCTGGTATGAAATTAGAGCCTAATTAGGATCTAATTAGAACCAAACACAGGGCAGAGGTGTTAATTGCCAAGCGTGGCTTAGACAATCATTTTCCAGAAAGATCAAATTCTCCCAAGAAAAAGCAGCTGAAAGATTTAATTTGCATTTTTGTCCAGCTTAGAGTAATGATTTTATAAACTGTACAATGCTGTGCTAACCTATTTCCTTCAGAAACATGCCCCTCTTAGTGATAAAACATTAGGAAAATTTCCCATTTTTTTTTCTGAAAAATATTTCTGTGGAAGAACGCAAACTTCAGAGGGAAACTTCAGTGACTGCGATGGGTGTGGCACTTGGGGAGTGGGTTAGTGTGGGGTTAAGGGTTGGAGTCAAAGATCTTGGAGGGGTTTTCCAACCTCAATGATTCCATGATTCTGATTCCTAGCAGGTCTCCCAGACTGGTCTTGCTGGAACCAGTCAATTTAATTTCCTTCCTATGGATGGGGCTTGGTCCTGGCAGCAAAATCCGTGTGCAAAGACCGAGCAGCCCACGGGGTCTGTGCCATGGATGTGGGTAACACTCCCAAACTTCAATCCCAATTAATTATTGCACAAGCCCCAAGTGTCAGCCTGTGGCTGGGAAGGGAATTTCCACTGTGGGAAGAACAATTCCATAATTTCTGCTGTTTAATCACAGAGGTGATGTTTGTGCTTAGCTCAGTTCCCATGAGCAGCTCCTGCAGCTCCCAGGTGTCAGGAAAATGAATCCACAAAGGTTTATGTCCAAAAAGGAGACAGAGGAGTCCTTTTACTTTATTCCAATAAAGGGAGAGGCCATGGGCCATTCCCCTGGGGTCTCTCCAATTTTTGGAGGACGAAGCCTCCTTTTTATCCCAATTTCCCGGCCGCATTTCCCTCTCTCTCTCCCCATTGGCTGAGGTGCTTGAGAGGTTCAGATTTCCCGGAATGCCTGAAACCGACGATTCCCCCCTAATGCATAACCCTCCCCTCTAATTTTTAATTCTTATGGAATTTAGGGGTTTTCTTTCATCTTACAAGGTCTAATTTCATTTATCAGCAAACCTAGAGTTTATTTGTAAAAGCAAATATCTTTTTGCATTCATCAATCAGTGGCATCCTTCCTGTTGTTTCTTTTATCTCCCAGTGCTGGTTTTATCCACCAGCAGACCCCCAGCTTGTTTGTAAAGACAACTCTGCTGTTCCTCTCCCAGGAATCTATCCAAGGATCCAGCACAAAATCCACAGCAGGAAGATTTTCCTGCCCTTCCCTCCTCCACAGGCTGGGTCTGGAGGGGCAGGGCAGCCAAATTCAGCTGCTGTGGCACCAACCATCACCCGCCTGTTTAAAGGAGAAATCCACCTCCCCTGGACATTGTGTTCCCTAAAATAACAGCTTTGCCAGCTTGGAGCTGCTCTGGGATGAAGGAAGCAACAGTCTGGGCAGGAGTGGGGATTTTATTTCTGCCCTGCAGATACAAATCCCATTTTTAGCTGCTGGAGAGGAAAGAGAAGCGGGGAAGGCTGGAAGGAGGAGCAGAGCAGCTGCTTCCAAGGCAAGGCGAGGGCAGAGAGCTTGGACAGGGGAGCAATCCCAGCAGAGCCCTTTTGCAGGCCCTTCTTTAGCACTGCACTTTCATCTGAGCAATATTCCAGACGTGTCTGTGTTCCCAGAACACTCAGGACATTCAAAACGCGGAGTGGGTTTTTTTAAAAGATATTTATACAGTGCCTAACATTAAGCTGAGAACAAGATCCATGTTTTTGGTGTCTGGAGCAGCTTGGAAAATCTCCAGCAGCTTAATTATCCCAGTCACTTTTTCCTCTAGAGGAATGGAAACCCAAGCCCAGCTTTGGAAAAATGTTGATTTCTCAGCTTGGGCATTGCTCTTTTGGGATCTCACTGTTTAGGACTTGCCCTGGGAGAAGATCTGCAGAGCCAGACCCCTGGACTTGGCTTAAACTTGCACTAAAATTTGCCTTTAATGACATTGAACCCTTTAATTAATTAAAACCTTTAATTCATGAAAACACTTAATGATGTTTAAACCTTCCATGACATTAAACCTTTGGATGAAACTTTTCCCCACGGCTCCCTCCTGCAGCCCTCCCTCCACCCCAGATATTTTCAGGGATGCTGGGTCATTTTATTTCCATAGCTCCAGGGGGGTTATTTGTGAGGAGGGTGATGCTCAGCATTAATTGTATCCCATTTTTTTTTCCTTTGAGCAGCTCTGCCTTTTTATTTAATTGAAATTAAAAAAAGAGAGGAGGTCCCATAACTCAGCTTTGCTGGGCCACCCTCACCCCTCAGTGCCTGTTGTGCATTCCCACCGTGGGCTTGCACCTCTCAGTCTTGGAGTTCTCCACCCCCCCCCCCCCCCCCCCCATTTTTTTCGCTTGTACAAAGCAATAAAATCTGAATTTCAAGCACTGCTCGTGGCCTCAGATGTTGTTTTTTTCCTGGCAACCTGTTCCACAGGCTCAGGGAAGGGGGCAGCTCCTCCCCAGCGGGCACCCACTCACCCGTCCCCTCTCTCCACCCGATTAACCAGGGCCAGGCAGGTGCTGGGATCTCTCCCAGCGCACCCAGAGCTGCACAAACATCGAAATGTCAGCAGCAAATTCCTCACCTGGAGCTGACTCCCGGGGTTTGCAGCCCCCAGGGAGAGTTTGGCTCCAGGGTTGGGGGCACCAGCTGGGCACAGTTCCCTCCCCAGCAGCCCCTGCCCGGGGCAGCCTGGGCTTCGTGGCACCTCCAGCAACATGGAATGACAGTGGGCCTGGAAAAAGGCATGGGAATGTTGGAGTGAGTCCAGAGGAAGCCATGGAGATGCTCTGAGGGCTCTGGAGCCAGGCTGGGAGAGCTGGGGGGGCTCTCCTGGAGAGGAGAAGCTCCAGGGAGAGCTCAGAGCCCCTGCCAGGGCCTGGAGGGGCTCCAGGAGAGCTGCAGAGGGACTGGGGACAGGGCTGGAGCCAGGGAATGGCTTCAAAGTAGGATTTAATGGGATCTTGGGCAGGAGTTGTTCCCTGTGAGGGTGGGCAGGCCCTGGCCCAGGGTGCCCAGAGCAGCTGGGGCTGCCCCTGGATCCCTGGCAGTGCCCAATCTCTAATTTAATCCTCCTGTCAGTTTAAAACCTGCCCGCAATAAACCCACTCACACAGAGGTGTGAGAGTGGTCCAGGCTCAGCTTTGGGACAGCCAGGGGCCAATTCCAGCTGGAAGAAAAGGTGAGTGCAGTGCTGAGGGAAATATATCCAAGGAATGACTCCAGGTGTTTATATCCAGGCAGCCCAGAGCCAGGGAAGCAAACTTGTGCTGCTCCGAGGCAGCTCTGCAGCCTGATGTGCCGAGATTGAGGAATCATCCTTTGCCCTCCCCATCCTGGACAGCTCCAAGCTCTTATTTCCCATCTCATGGAGAACTCGCACCTGAAGCCAGGTGGATTTTTATTTTACCAGCAGAAATCTTCAGAGCTGCAAGGATGGGAGATCAAATCCCTGGGATTAAAGAGTCCGCCTGGAAAATCCTTCCCAGCCAAAGGCTGGGTGAGTCTGGAGCGAGCTCCCCTGTGTCATTTTGAGTTATCAGTGCTATCTTTATTTGCAGCTTGCTGGGTCAGACCTGCTAAACCTGGAAACTTGTCCAGAGACAAGCAGGAGGAAACTGATAAAAATCGAAGATAGGAGCAATCAGAAGCGAGCAGAACATTCTTTACAGCTCTTATCTCGTGCAATATTTCTCTGGCATCCTGTTTCAGTTTTACACGTTGTTATCACTGCCCCAAACTCGGTCCCCGATCTCCTGATCCAGCTGGAGCCCTCAGCTGGGCATGTGAAACCTCCGCGGAGCCTTTCTCAAGGAAGGGCTGCAGGGAGCAGCACAAACCCCGGCACAGGAGCTGCGGGAGGTCACCGGGAATGTGGCAGGAGCTGCCCTGCAGCTGCCATCCAGAGGGACCTGGAGCAGCTCCAGAAGTGCCCCACGGGAATCTCATGAGGTTTATAAGGCCAAGTGCAGCACCTGAGTCGGGACAATCCCCGGGATGATCAATCCAGGCTGGGATGAGCAGATGGAGCAGCCCTGGGAGAGCTGGACCTGCCCCAGCCCAGAGCCCCCCGTGTCCAGCTGGGCAGCAGGAAAGGGATTGGGATTGTGCCCCTGTGCCCCTCAGATGAGCCCCACCTGCAGAGCTGCCCCAGCCCTGGCCCAGCCCAGGCAGGAGCTGGAGCTGCTGGGGAGAGCCCAGAGGAGGCTCCAGGAGGAGCAGAGGCTGGAGCAGCTCTGCTGGGAGGAAAGGCTGGCACAGCTGGCATTGTTCACCTGCAGAGGAGAAGCTCTGGGGTGACCTCAGGGGGGCCTTGCAGGGCCTGGAGGAGCTGCAGGAAAGCTGGAGAGAGACAATTCCCAAGGGCTGCAGGGCCAGGAGGCAGGGAATGGCTTCCCAGGGCCAGAGGGCAGGGCTGGGTGGGATCTTGGGCAGGAATTGTTCCTGGCAGGGTGGGCAGGGGCTGGGCTGGAATTGCCAGAGCAGCTGGGGCTGCCCCTGGATCCCTGGCAGTGCCCAAGGCCAGGCTGGACACTGGGGCTGGAGCAGCCTGGCACAGTGGGAGGTGTCCCTGCCCATGGTTTGTGTTGGAATGGGATGAGCTTTAAGGTCCCTTCCAACCCAAACCAGCCTGGGATTCTGTGACTTAACCCCGAGGATCAGGGATTGATCCCAAGTCTCTGTCCAGGAAATGCTCCTTTGGCACAGCCCCACCAGCTCTGCCTCTTCTGCCTCCCACCACTCCCATGCTCATCCTCCTCCAGGTTTCCCTGCAAGCACCACCCCTGGCCTGCAGCCCCAGGAGCTGCCCCCTCTCCCCAGCCCTATCAGGAGGATCTCTCCCATTGTTCCCAACCCCTGAGCTCCATTTCCTTTTTCCTCGTGACCTCCAGCTCCAGTGGCAGCAGGGGTTGGTCAGGGGAGCATGGATTCAGCAGATGTTGTGCACCTGCACCTCCAGCCTGTGCTCTTTATCCTGGCAGGTTCAGGGACTTCCAGGACTTTTTGTCCTGGCAGGTTTTTCTCAAGGCTTTATTTTCTGCTTCCCACCCAACAGTGCCAAAGGGAGCTGGGAAAAGGGCGCGAACAAGAATCCCACACGGATCCTGCACCTGCAGGCAGATCCTTCTCATTCCACCTCTGGAATTTCCTCCCCCAGAGCCCCATTCCCAGGGACTGGGGGCTGGATCGGGCTCTGAGGGATAAAACATCAAATCCTCCCCAAATTTTAATTTTTTCTCCTTAATATGCAGAAGTTGTGGTGCAGGAATAGGAAAACCAGCATGGACATCACTCAGGGATGTCAAATCCTCTGGGATTTACCCAGGGTGGGGCTGACACCCAAAATCCACCTCTGTCTCCTTCTGTTTCTGGCTTTCCCTCAAAAAAAGGGAGATCTCTCTTTACCAGCAGCCCAGCTGTCTTTGCATCCAATTCCTGCCCTGGAGCAAGGTTTTGTGCCTGGATAAAAGGCATTCTGAATAAAAGTAAAAAGCTGAGAAACACCCTGGTTTATCCAAGAGCTCCAGGAGCATTTGGACACCACTCCCAGGGACGCCCAGCATGGGATTCTTGGGGGGTCTGTGCAGGGCCAGGGGTTGGATTCAATCCCTGTGGGTCCCCTCCAGCTCAGGATATTCCATGATTTGATCCCGATCCAAATCCCAGAGGTGCTGCACAGCTCAGTGCACAACACAGGCAATAGAAACAGAGTCTTTATTTAATAACAACTCATTTAATGCAACCTCTGCACAATAAACAGCCTCTCCTGGATTTTTCCATGTGGGTTTTGCTCCTCATTTCCACTCCCAGAAGTCACGGAAATGGAGAAGTCACCAGGAACTCTGAAGGATCCTTCTTTTCTCCAGCTCTGGGCAGGTTTCCTCTTCCCTCCTGAATTTGCTTCAGTGGGAACCAACAAAGGCAGTGCATTCCCTGCTCCAGCTTCTCCTCTTTATTTTATTTTTATTTATTTATTATTTAATTTATCTTATATATTCATTTAATTTATCTTATTTATCTTATATATTTATTTTATTTTTATTAATCCACTGGGATTTGCAGAGAATTAAGTTGCCTGTGGAATTTTCAAAAAGGAGAAGAGAGCTGTCCCAACCTGCTGTTGTTTATCAGTGTTTGTGGGTTTATCTCATAAATTTAATGGGGTTTGTTCCATTAAATTTCCCATTCCAGAAGGAAGATGAACTTGCACCTCCTGCAGGGACCACACCAGTGTGTCCCAGGTGGTCACCAGTGGCACCAGAGCCTGCTCTGGGGAAACCCATTAAATCCCAGCTGAGCAGGTGGCTCAGGTGAACCCATTTTACCTGGAAATCTTCAGGAGAGGGAGAAGAGGAACCCAGGAATTCCAGAGTCAGGGACAACAGGGGACAACTCATCCCAGGCCTGGCTGTGTGTGGCCGTTCCCAGATCTCTTCCCAGATCCCAACTCTTCCTGCTCTGCTGAGACCTCCTGCTTCCATTTCTGGGACTTTCTGGGCCGATCCCACCCAGCTGTTCCCAACCCCTGTGGATTTAGAAATGCCCATGGATGGGGTGGGATGAGATGGGTTTTAAGGTCCCTTCCAGCTCACACATTCTGGGATTCTGTGGCGATTTTGGGAGCTCCAGGTGGATTTTGAGGAGCTCATCACAGCAGAAACGATGCCCTGAAGGGCCACCACGTCCCCACAGCTGCAGCTCTGCCCCAGCTGTGGTGACAGAGCTTTTCCCACCCTGTGCCCTCCTCTTCCGCCTCCTCTGCTCCCTGCTGGTCCCCAGGAGCGAAACTCAAGAGGTAAAAAGCTCTTGGAGAAGTTCCACGGATATTTTCAGCTTTTATCAGGACGTGCCAGTCTTTAATGCCCAGTTTTCCTGCCCGGCAGTTTTCCTGCCACGGGGACGGCACCGCTCCTCCCCTGGTGTCCCCAGCTGCCACCACTGCTGGCTTGGCTGTCCCAACGTGATGTTGTCTTCTCCGAGGGCTCCTTAATGTGCAGCCTGTGGTGGAAACAGGATGTGAAGCACAGGATGGGAGTGGCAGCTGCCCTCATCGTGGCCTGGAGGTGACACCGCTCCGCTCGCGTGCCTGGAGCCGAGCCCAAAACGTGAACACGAGGCCGCAGAAATGGGGATTTAGGGTTTCTTTTTTAAATATATATATATATATTTATATTTTTTTTCTGTTTGCTCCCCAGGCACGATCAAAGGGTGATATCCAGAGTTTTGCTGCCAGGGCTGAGTCACGGGTGGCAGGAGCTGGACGTGGCTCCGAGCCAGGCGCTGGCGCGGCTGCGCAGATCCCGCACGTGACGGGATCAGGGATGGGGCTGGGATGAGGAACAGGCTGGAGCTCGTCCTGTGGGACAGGACAGGTCCTGGCAGCCTCCTGGTGACGTGGGATTTTTTAGGGATTTGCAGAGAATTAAGTTGCCTGTGGAATTTTCAAAAAGGAGAAGAGAGCTGTCCCAACCTGCTGTTGTTTATCAGATGTGTTTGTGGGTTTATCCCATAAATTTAATGGGGTTTGTTCCATTAAATTTCCCATTCCAGGAGGAAGATGAACTTGCACCTCCTGCAGGGACCACACCAGTGTGTCCCAGGTGGTCACCAGTGGCACCAGAGCCTGCTCTGGGGAAACCCATTAAATCCCAGCTGAGCAGGTGGCTCAGGTGAACCCATTTTACCTGGAAATCTTCAGGAGAGGGAGAAGAGGAACCCAGGAATTCCAGAGTCAGGGACAACAGGGGACAACTCATCCCAGGCCTGGCTGTGTGTAGCCGTTCCCAGATCTCTTCCCAGATCCCAACTCTTCCTGCTCTGCTGAGACCTCCTGCTTCCATTTCTGGGACTTTCTGGGCCGATCCCACCCAGCTGTTCCCAACCCCTGTGGGTTTAGAAATGCCCAGCTGCCCATGGGGTCACAGCAGCAGCGGAAAATGGAATTTTGCGGCACAGGGAGGGTCCGAGAATGGCAGGAAAGCAGCAAAATCTGTGGAGGTCTGTCCTGGGGAGTCCTGTCTCAGTGGAGTGGTGACAAAGCTGAATGCATTCAGAGCCAACCATGCTGGAAAAAAATGCTGGAAAAGCTGGGAAAAAAAAGAAGAAAGGAACAAATTGAACTGCCTGGGACTTTCATCATCTGAACCTGTACAATGTCCAATAACATCTCTTCTACTCTTTGGCTCACACAAGCTCTTTTCTTTCATGGGATGTGCTCCTGTGCAAGGAGTTTTCCAGAGTTCTCTTCCTGCTGAGGAGGAGTATTGGGAATATCTAGGGCTCCTGTAGGAAAAAGCAGCTCAGGAGTGCAGAGAGCCCTGAGCCCTGGAGCAGGATCAGGCTGAGGGAGTGCTTTGTACAAATCCTGGAGGATTCACAGGAGCTTTTCCTCACACCTACAGCCAGCGTGGGGAGAGACAAACAGGTCACAGAGAGCCAGGCCTGGGAATGGCCCAGAAACCTGGGAATAGGATCCATGATCTGGGCTGACCTGCACTGGGACCATCCACGGAATCCTGGAATGCTTTGGGCTGGAAGGGAACTTAAAGGTCATTTCTTTCCAGCCCTGCTGCCATGGGCAGGGACACCTCCCTCTATCCCAGGGTGCTGCAAGCCCCAGTGTCCAACCTGGCATCTCCTGGGAAGCCAAGATGGCTCAGCCACCACTGGAACCAGGAGAAGGGCAGGGCAGATCTTCCCCCTGCCCAAGCAGGGTCCTGGGAAGGGATTTTCCATGCAAAATATCCCTGGGCTCTGACCAATCTCCCCCAGCTTTTGCAGAACTCTCTACAGCCTCAAAATACCCCCCTGGAAGTGTCCAAGGCCAGCTTGGACATTGGGGCTTGGAGCACCCTGGGATAGGGAAAGGTGTCCCTGCCCATGGGAATGGGATGATCCTTAAGGCTTCTGCCTCCAAGACACTTTGGAGGAGGAGGAACAGGAGGAATGTTGGGGAAGGGGCATCCCAGCCTTGGGAATGGTTCATTCCTGCAGCCAACACCTGCCAGGGCACGACCCAGATTTTTTGGGAGGAGTCACAGGGACAAGGTGCAGGGATCCACCTGTGGCCGAGGCCCTGAGGCCGCTGTCCCCGGTGACCGATGGCCGGCGAGGGCTCCTCACGTGAGCAGTGTCACATCCAGAACGCCACATCCACAGTGACATTCCTGCATCCCACTTCCTCCGGGCCAGCAGCCCTGGCTCAACAGGAAATGTCACTGGCAGACACGATCCACCTTGTGTGTCCTGGGGCTGGGAGCACGGAAAACAAGCTGGGAGGAGAGTGAGGCTGGGAAATGCTCCAGGCTGGAGCTCATCCGGGCTTGCCGTGAATCCTCCGCTGCTGCCTCATTCCAGCACGTGGGGTTTTCAAGGTGTTTGGTCATGTCCTGCCTGTGCTTCCAGGTATCCTGGAAGAGGGGACACAGAGATCAGGTCAATTCTCACCAGCTCCTAAACCCCATCTGGGGTTTTGATGCTTTAAAAATCCAATATTTGGGCAAAAATAGGAATAAAGTAGCCTTGCTTGATCGTTTCCTTGCCTCGTGTGTCCGAAAAAATGGAATTGCAGGAATAAGGGAACCAAATGCTCAGCTGTGCCCTGGCCTGTGTCCCGTAAAACTGATGGAAACTTCCCAGTTTATTTGCCATCACTGGAAGACTGTCAGGTTTATTTCTTATGACCTTGGCATTCCTGCTCCAAACTCATTCCCTTGTTCCTTTGTGAAAGCTCGGCCTCCAGGGCTGGAGGAGGGACAGGGACACCTTTGGGCAGCGGTCACTCGGAGTTGCTCAGGGGGCACGGCCGTGTCCGGGTGTCCCTCCCCATCCACACTCCCAGAATTCCCACCCTCCCCTGGAAATCCTACACCAGAGCTGGGTGTCCCATCCCAGGGTGCGGGATCCCCGCTGCGCTGCCCTGCTGAGGACAAGGAGCGATCCTGCACCTTTTTCCTGGGAATGCCTGGGGAGGAATCCACCCTCCTGCACTTTTCCTGTCACCAGTTAGAGGCTGACACTAATCACGGGCGTTAATTAGCAATCAAGCTCCTCTCCAGGGCAGGTCGGACTCACGGATCCCGTGTTTTTCCCAGAGAATCAGGAAAATTCCCGCAGAGTCCCTGGCAATGAAACAAACCCCCCAAAATCGCTCGTCCCTCCCCCCTTCGCTGTGCGGGTGATCGAGGGTCAGCACTCCCAAGGGATTGTTATCCATGTTTATCCTTCTGCATTTCCACTGCACCTGGTTTCCAAGGAAAAAGAGCCATCAAATCCAGGGAAGAGTCTGAAACTCTCACTTCAGAGAGGACCTTGAGGGGCAGGAGTGTGGCCAGGGAAGGGAATGGAGCTGGGAAGGGGCTGGAAAACTCCTGAGGGAGCTGGGCAGGGGCTCAGCCTGGAGCAGAGGAGGCTCAGGGGGGAGCTCATTGCTCTGCACAGCTCCTGCCAGGAGGGGCAGGGAAAGGAGGAGAGGGAACGGCCTCAAATGGCACCAGGGGAGGGGCAGATCAGAAATTAGGAACAATTTTTCCCTCACGGAGTGGTCAGACACTGGGATGAGCTGCCCAGGGAGGTTTGGAGTGACTGGAATTGCCCCAGAGGAGTCTGGATGTGGCCCTTGGGGACAGGGTTTGGGGTGATGCTGGTGGGGGGGCTGGGGTGGCACTGGGTGATCCTGCAGGTCCCTTCCCACCCTGGTGATCCAGGGATCCTGTGGAACCAGGTGGATTTTCCATGTCCACGCTCCAGCTCTGAGAAGCAGAGCTGTGGGTTTGGCTCTTGGGAAACGCGGCTTTAAATCTCTCAGCATCATGTTTTGCCCCAAAATCTGGGCTTTAGCTGTACACAGCTCCCTCAGCCTGGCAGCACCGGGGATATCCAGGAATGAGGGAGTTTTCCAGGCCTCTCCTTCCCCCTGGAGCCTTCAGGTCTCCTCTCCTCCAAGCAGTAGCTCCTGCTTCTGATTTTCTTCCCATTTCTGCCATTTGTTTGCCAAAGGTGGAGCTCACTCACGAGCTGCTGAGACTTTTAAAGCTCCAGAGGAGACTGGACACGGGGAAAAAAAAAAGGAGCTGAGTCCCACAGGCAGATTTAGGAACGTGTCTGACCAAATTTAACTGCTGCTGCTGCTGCTGCTGCTTCCCAAAGGCTCCTGGCTGCCGTGGGGCCCAGCTCTCCCTCCAGCTTCCCAGGAAAAACCAGCTGAGCTCTCATCCTCCCCTGCACGGAGGAACCTCAGGCCAGGAGCTGCCCATGCTCCCATTCCCAGTTAAATCAGGGATGTTGCAAGGGCTGCCCGGTGTTTTGTGCTGCTCCTGGAGGGGACTTGCCCGGGAAGGGGTGGAACTCCGGCTGTTTTGTGGGATAAAACACCCCTGCCCAGCTGGCAGAACAGGCTGGAAGGGGTTGGGACAGGAAGATGGGAGCTCAGATAGGGAGGTTGCCTCATCCAGCATCCTCTTTCCTATTCCTGGCAACTTTCTTTGCCCGGCCTTTCTCCAGAAGGTGAAGGTGTGCCCTGAGCAGGGACAGCCGGGCAGCCTCTTCCAGGGACAGGGACAATTCCTGGGGTCTGGGCAGGGAAGGGAGCTGGATTCAATGATCCTGATGGCTCCTACTCAATTCAGGGAATTCCTGGGGTCTGGGCAGGGAAGGGAGCTGGATTCAATGATCCTGATGGCTCCTTCCCAGCTCAGGGAATTCCTGCAAGTCTGGGCAGGGAAGGGAATGGGACTGGATGATCCTGATGGCTCCTTCCCGACTCGGGCTATTCCACGCCTCTGTGATTCCTCCGGGTGCATCCAAACACGTCGAGGGAGCACCAGGACACTTCTGACAGCCACTGAGTCTAAAAACGACCAAAATTTCGGGGCATTTACGACCGATAACCAAAACCCCCTCCCCCCGGCCCACCATCTCCTCTCTCATCCAACAACAAAAACCCTCCCAGAACAACTTTCCTGCCTTTATTCCCCCCGCTGCCGGCACCCCCGGCCCTCCCGCCGTGCTTCACCGAGGGACACCTTTTGTCCCTTTCTGTCCCTCTTCCCGGAGCTCCCGGGGCAGGCGCCTCGCGGGCGGCGGTGTCCCGGCCACTCCCTGCCGTGATTATCCCCAGCAGCAGCCAGGCCACTCCTCCCCTCTGCTCCTTAAATAGTTAAATCCCCGGAGCGGCCGGAGCTGCGCCGGGACGGAGCGAGCGCTGCAGGAGAGGAGCTCCGCGCAGGTAAAACAGCTCAGGGATGCTGCCGCAGCACCTGCGGCTCCCCTCGTTAATGATGCGCCAGCGCCGCTTTAATCGCCGAGTTCAGTTTTTCCTTCGTTTGGATGCATTTATTGTTTGTGTTTTGGTTTGTTTTTTTCCTGAAAATCAGCCGTGTTTAAGGTCTCTTGTTGTTAGGAATATTTTTTAAAAATGAGCTAAATACGGCATTAGGTATGCATAGGCATTAGGTGTCTCTCTATACATATATATATAGATATAGTATGTATATATATATAGTGTGTATATATATACAAGCCCATATATATATGATGTGTATATATAATGTATATAAATAATATATAATATACATATAATATTATATATTGTATATATAAACTCTATATACATATCATATATATGATGTATATATAATCTATATGATATGTATATAATATATATAAACTCTATATACATATCATATATATGATGTATATATAATCTATATGATATGTATATAATATATATAAACTCTATATACATATCATATATATGATGTATATATAATCTATATGATATGTATATAATATATATAAACTCTATATACATATCATATATATGATGTATATATAATCTATATGATATGTATATAATATATATAAACTCTATATACATATCATATATATGATGTATATATAATCTATATGATATGTATATAATATATATAAACTCTATATACATATCATATATATGATGTATATATAATCTATATGATATGTATATAATATATATAAACTCTATATACATATCATATATATGATGTATATATAATCTATATGATATGTATATAATATATATAAACTCTATATACATATCATATATATGATGTATATATAATCTATATGATATGTATATAATATATATAAACTCTATATACATATCATATATATGATGTATATATAATCTATATGATATGTATATAATATATATAAACTCTATATACATATCATATATATGATGTATATATAATCTATATGATATGTATATAATATATATAAACTCTATATACATATCATATATATGATGTATATATAATCTATATGATATGTATATAATATATATAAACTCTATATACATATCATATATATGATGTATATATAATCTATATGATATGTATATAATATATATAAACTCTATATACANACATATATATATATATATAGCATGTATGGACGTGTGTGTGAATATACATGTATAAAACAGAGACCTGCAGCTCTGTGTTTGTATTTTAAGGTGTTTGTGTGTGCAGGGGGAGCAGAAATGCATGCAGACCTCCATGTGTGCGTGGATTTTATTTATTTTATCTATTTCGGAGGCAGGGGTGGTGATCATGCAACGGGCTGGGTTGGAAGGGACCCCCGAGCTCATCCAGGGGCGCCTTCCACTGCCCCAGGCTGCTCCAAGCCCCATCCAGCCTGGCCTGGGAGACTTCCAGGGATCCCAGCCTCTCTGGGAATTCCATCCCAGGGCAGGATTTCTCCCTCCCGGCTGACCCGGCCCTGCTCCCTGCAGCCTGAGCTGTGTTCGTGCGGGCCACACCTCTCGCAGACACAGAAAAAGGGCACGGCAATCCTTGGGCTGTGGAAAAGCAGTGGAGAGGGGAAGGGGGGAGAAAGAGGCTGAGCCCAAGCTCGGAAAGAAAGAAAGAAAAATAATAAAAAAGCTGATTTCTCATCCCTTTAGTCAATACAGCAATGGGGAAATGGAACTGATGGGACACCCCGGTGTGTTCACGTTGACCTAAAATGCACCCCAGTCCCTTCCAGTGACACACGGGGCTCGAAGGCTGGACCTGCCGATCCTGGAAACTTTTCCCAACCCCATTTCTATGATTCCAAGCTCTTCCAGCACTGTCTGTGAGTTGCACGTGGACAAATAACCCAATTTATTTATACAAGACCTGTTTACACCTTCCTGGACACCTGGAGTTGCCCAAGAGCAGCCACAAGTCCTTCCTTGGTTGTCTCCAAGGGCAGCTCCTACCCTGAACTTCCTTTAGTTTTGCTTATTTCGGGGTGAAAATTTAGGTTCTGCCGCTCAGTGGCTGCAGAAGCAGCCCGAGAATTGTCCCTGTTAAAGGTGACTGCCCCACTCTGCTCCTCGTGTCATTTCCCTCAGGCCTCCCGACATTTTCTGGGAATTGGTGCCCCTCCTGTTCTCCTGTGGTATTTGGAATGGGAGGGAAAACTGTGAGGGAAGCTTAAATGGATTTTCCCAAATGTTTTCTGGATGGAGTCAAGTGGGACATGGCTTAGTGATGACCACACTTTGCAGAGATTTTTTATTTTTTACAGTATATTGAGATTTTTTTTTAAAATATATTGAGTTTTTTCTTAAATATATTGAGATTTTTTAAAGTATATTGAGGGTTTTTTTTTAAATATATTGAGATTTTTTTTTTAAATATATTGAGTTTTTTCTTAAATATATTGAGATTTTTTTAAAAATATATTGAGATTTTTTTTTAAATATATTGAGTTTTTTCTTAAATATATTGAGATTTTTTTAAAAATATATTGAGATTTTTTTTTAAATATANTTTAGATATTGATTCTTTAAACGCTGATTTCTAAATCAGTAAATATAATGGATTTTTAAATTAATTCTAATTTGATTTTTAAAATTAATTTTTAATTTATTTTAAATATTTTTTGCATATTGACTTTTTTTGCATATTGACTTTTTTATATTGACTTTTTTTTTTGTATATTGAGGGTTTTTCTATATTGACTTTTTTTTTTTTACATAGTTTTTACTTTTTTATATTGACTTTTTTTTTTGTATATTGAGGGTTTTTCTATATTGACTTTTTTTTTTTTACATAGTTTTTACTTTTTTATATTGACTTTTTTTCTTCTATTGAGATTTGAAGTGCCTGTCCAACATCTCACTGAGCAGGAGACACTGTTCTCCTTAGAAAGCAAAGTCTGAGGACCTGAAAATCAGAACTCCGGGCTTTATACTCAATTTTAAATCCCCAAAATTTCATACACCTTGTTCCAGGACCAGCCCCACTCCAGTGGTGGCAGGAGCTGGGGAATCTGTAGAATTCCAGAAGGTTTGGGTTGGAAAGAACCTTCAGGATCATCCCTTTGCCACCCCTGCCATGGGGATAGGATAGGAGCATCCAAAGCTCAGTCTCAGCTTTATATGACAGCAAATAAATAGAATTTTGGGGATGGGATGGTTTGGGAGAGCGAGGGGTTGTTGTTGGTGGGTTTTTTTGAGGTAGGATTGCAGGGAGTTTGCAATTCCATCAAGAGGAGGAAGGACTGGGGGTTTATCCCTGAATTTTGATCCTCTGTGCTCCATAAATCCCATGGAGCAGAACTGCGGGGTTTGGGGCAACGACTGAGAAAATGTTATCGGGAAAACAACGGATTTTCAGTCAATTTTTTTTTTTTTCCCCCAGACTAAAACCTTCACCTGGGGTTCAGCCGAGGAACAAATCCCATTTCTTGTGCTGTGCCCTCTGAGAGGGGAGCACGCAGGGAAGTTTCACTCCTGAGCAGAGCTGCGATCTCGGATTGAGGCCCTGGGGAGAGACAATTCCCAAGGGCTGCAGGGCCAGGAGGCAGGGAATGGCTTCCCAGGGCCAGAGGGCAGGGCTGGGTGGGATCTTGGGCAGGAATTGTTCCCTGGGAGGTGCTGGGCTGGAATTCCCAAAGAATCTGGGGCTGCCCCTGGATCCCTGGCAGTGCCCAAGGCCAGGCTGGACACTGGGGCTGGGAGCACCTGGCACAGTGGGAGGGGTCCCTACCATGGCAGAATTTTCTTAAGGAAAAATTAAATTATTAATAAATAATATATAAATTAAAAAGCCAAAATTATCTTTAAGGTCCCTTTCAAATTATTCATCAGTTTTAAGAAGCCAGATTGGGCTGGGGCAGAGGGAAGAGTTCGATAATCCGTGGGCACTTGACTTGGAATCTGGAAGGGATTTTGCCTTTCTATTTTCCTACAGAGACAAAAAATTCCCGTTTAGCTCAAAGCTCCACCTGAGCCGCGTGACGCCACACCCCCAGAGCTGCTGGAATTCCTTGGATTCCCCTGGAACATTCCCAGCTGCCGTGCCCTGGCTGTAAATCTCCGCAATCCCGGGTCGCACAGACTCAGCCGCGGTTATTTGGGCATTAGGAGATTCCAGGCGGAGCAGTCAGAGCCCAGCAGGATAAACACCCCCATTAACAGGGAACGGCTGCGAGGAGAGGAAACCTCAGCAGGAATGGCCATCCTTAATCATCCGGGATGGCCAGGCCATCCCGGGGGGCACTCCAGGGGTCTGGGGATGCGCTCATCCCAGGGGAGCAGGGAGGAAATGCCGCAATTCCCTGAGTCGGGAGTGCTGAACATCCCCGCAGGGAGGGAGGGAGGATTAAACAATTCCTGCCGGCAGGATGAGAAAGGGAAGGGAGCTGCCAGGCAGGGGTGTCAGCTGCCTGACCTGGGGGGGGTCAGGTGCTCTCTTTTCCAAGGATTACCATCCAAATATCTCGGGGGAAACCGGCAGGAAGATCTACTCTTTAGTCTACCTATTTTTTAATTTATTTTTTTTAAATTTTTATTCCCTTATTCACATTAATTTGAAGTTTTAAAGGTAAACGTGCTGTTTTAAACCCGCTTGTTAAACGCCACTTTTAAAAATTTTTAAACTCACTTTTTAAATAGGTTCTTGTAGGAAATTCAAGGCAGAGTCAACCCCTCGGGTGTTGTAAAGCACCTGAGATCTGGCTCCAGGAGGTGAGGTTGTTTCCTCATTTTTAAAGATCCCTGATGAGCTACGCTGGTTAACCAAAACAGGATGAAAACCAAGGAAAAGTGAGACAAGGAATCGTGGAATGGTTTTGTTGGGAGAGACCTCAGAGCCCACCCAGTGCCACCCCTGCCATGGCAGGGACACCTCCCACTGTGCCAGGCTGCTCCAGCCCCAGTGTCCAGCCTGGCCTTGGGCACTGCCAGGGATCCAGGGGCAGCCCCAGCTGCTCTGGGCACCCTGGGCCAGGGCCTCAGCACCAGGAAAGGGAATGACTTTAAATTAGCAAAAATTGCATGTTTGGGATGAAACTCTTGGATTCGATTTACAGCCCTCGTGGGCAGACTGGCACAAAGCTTTTCTAAGATTATCACATTCTTCTCAAGGAAGGCATTTCAGAGAGCTAAAAACGATCCTTGGATTTCTGTCGGAAGTGGGAAATTGTGGCTGCCAAAAGCTTATTTTTGAGTGTGGGATTGGGAGATGGAGCAAAGATGTTTTTCATCTTTATGTTATTCAGAATGGCAGGATTTTGTGGTTTGCTTAGAGGCAATGGTTTGCCCAGAGCAGCTGGGGCTGCCCCTGGATCCCTGGCAGTGCCCAAGGCCAGGCTGGACACTGGGGCTGGAGCAGCCTGGCACAGTGGGAGGTGTCCCTGCCATGGCAGGGGTGGCACTGGGTGGGCTCTGAGGTCTCTCCCAACAAAACCATTCCACGATTCCTTGTCTCACTTTTCCTTGGTTTTCATCCTGTTTTGGTTAACCAGCGTAGCTCATCAGGGATCTTTAAAAATGAGGAAACAACCTCACCTCCTGGAGCCAGATCTCAGGTGCTTTACAACACCCGAGGGGTTGACTCTGCCTTGAATTTCCTACAAGAACCTATTTAAAAAGTGAGTTTAAAAATTTTTAAAAGTGGCGTTTAACAAGCGGGTTTAAAACAGCACGTTTACCTTTAAAACTTCAAATTAATGTGAATAAGGGAATAANTTATCTTTCATATTTCTCACATTCTGTACTGCCCTGGCGTGTGGCTCTGGGCTCCCCGTGCAGTGTCAGTGAATTCTCCTCCCAGCTCAGGCACACAGAACAATCCTTCCCCAGCCCAGCACCGAGGGCACCGCTGCAGCTTCGGCCCGAGGAGCGCAGACAGCAGGGGAGGGAGGAGAGAATCTGGGAGGGTGGGACTGCATCGCCCGGAGCTGCAATGGGACAGAGAACCCAGCCTGGAAATGGACCAGAACCGGTAAAAGTGGGAAAACTCCTGAGCCGGGCCCATCTTGGGTGTAGCCCCTGCCGGGCTCTTGCACTGCCCAAGGTGGATCCTGTGAAGGCTTTAATAAATCCCTGCTTTATTCCTTTAACCCTGTCCAGCCTCTGCTCCAGGCAGCCTCTGCAGGCATCAAGGTGATCTCTGACCTCAGGCTCCTCCAGCTGAACATTCCCAGTGCAGAAATCCCCAGAACGGAGGGCAGGGAATGGTGTGAAGGCCCTGGGCTCAGCTAATCGGTTCTTTTTTGCTTTATTTTGTTTAGATTAGGCCTCCGGAGTGGAAGCCGCCATGGCTTTGAGCAACCACACCAACAGCAGCTCGGTGCTGCCCAATTTACTCCACATGTTCGTGGAACAAAAAAAGGCCCTTCGGTTCAACAACTACAGCAACCCCGCCCTGGAGCTGCAGGAGGAGATCATGGCCTCGTTTTACATCCTCATCATCGTCGGCTTCTTTGGCTTCCTCCTCTTTGTCATGATGCTCAGCAACATCGTCTCCAGCAAGCCCGAGAACTACATGGACTACCTGTACTCGGGGGAGCTGAGCCCGCGCCGGGGCCGGCTGGAGAGCAAGGACACCTTGGTGATCACCAACAGCGCTGCCTTCCTGGACCTGCAGCAGCAGCAGCAGCAGGGCAAGAGCCACCCCGGCACCCAGGGGCCGAGCACAAACTCGGTCCTCGGGGATGTGTGAAAACGTGGCTGTTTCTTGGTTTGTTTTTTTTTTTTCGTTTATCCTTCTGTTCAGCCTACCCAGGGATCGTTTTCCTTCATGAAGCCTCTTGTGGAGGCTTCCCACGCGCAGCTGTGAGGGCACCGGAGTGAAACCTGTGTTATTCCAGCTCCAGGCCTTTGGGTGAGAAGCTGGAGATGGATTCCCTGCTGGGCTGCTCTTCCATGGCTGTTGCTGTCGTGTTTTCGTGGCTTGGCTCTTGGGAGAAGGGCTCACCCTTCCTTTGCTGTTGCTTCCAGCGGGGCCAGGACGTGTCCAGCTGGGACAATGCATCTGTGCCTGCTTCCTGGGATCCTTTATTCCCTAATTTATTTGGGAGGCCAGAGCTGCCAGTGAGCCCTGGCTGTGACCGTGCCAGCAGGAACAGCCGCTGCAGCCTCCGTGTCCAGCCTCAAACGATGGGAAAGGTTGGATGATCTGTGTCCAGCCCTTCCACAAGGAGTGAAGGTTATTTCAAGGATCTGGAGGCACATGCTGGACTTGGACTTGTTTGGTCTGCAGCAGGTTTTGGACAGTGGTCGTGCATTTCTCAGCAGCTCTTCCACACTTGGTTGCCCTAAACCAGGAAAATGAAGAGGGCCAGGACATCCCGTTCCCAAGGGCTTGGAGACAGGACACAGGGAATGGCTTCCCAATGCCAGACAGCAGGGCTGGATGGGATATTGGGCAGGAATTGTTCCTGGCAGGGTGGGCAGGCCCTGGCCCAGGGTGCCCAGGGCAGCTGGGGCTGCCCCTGGATCCCTGGCAGTGCCCAAGGCCAGGCTGGACACTGGGGCTGGAGCAGCCTGGCACAGTGGGAGGTGTCCCTGCCATGGCAGGGGTGGGATGGGATGAGCTTTAAGGTCCTTCCAATCCAACCCATTCCATGCTCCTGATGTCCCTCCCAGAGCCCCCCCGGGCAGCCTCAGGGCTGACAATTCTCAGCTGGAGCCCTTGGGGATGTGACACCGCTGTGCCAACAATCCCCAACAATTCCTTCAGGGTTTAGTGCCACCCCGCTCCTCAGGGAATCCCACAGAGCCGCTGCTGCTGCTTCCCCGGGGCGGTGACAGGAACCAAGGGGGGTGCTGCAGTTTTGGGGTGCCTTCTGCAGGTCCCCACGGGGCTCAGGAGTGCTCAGTGCGTGCCCTGCAGAGTCCTGGAATCCAGGGTGGGAGATGTGCAGAGGCAGATGCTGGCAGAGGGTCCCAGCTTGCTACACTTGGTCCAAGAATTCATTGGCAAAAAGCTCTGGAGTCTGCAAATCCAAATGGTTGGAGACCAGTGGGGCAGATACTGTGAGAACCTTTAGGCATTTGGTTATAGGAGTAAAAATCCTATGAAATCCTATAAAATTGTGAGTCTGAATGCTGGGGGGTTCCTCTCAGCCTCCTTTACGTTCCTTTGTGTGTTTGCTCGTTGTTACTGACAGAAAAAGATTTCCCAACAATTTTATAGGAAGCATTATTTCCTAATTCTCCTTCCACAGGTTTTTACTGTCTGGAACTTCACATTTTGCTACTGTGATGTTTTTCTCTCCCTGTTTTTCCCATATCCTTTTCTGCCATGATAAAGTGTTGCTATTATGGGATTTTGCCACTGTTTGGGCCAATCCAACCACCTGGAATTGATTTATTCCATGTGGGCCACATCCTTAAAGGGAGTTTTCAGAGCCTGATCTCCTCAGAACTGTTCCAAGGCTGCTACTTCCAGCTGATATCCAAGCTGAAATCCAAACCACTCTCTTGGCTTTCCACACTTGTCCTTGGAATTCCAGAGTTTCAGCTTTCCAGCAGAGACCTCTCCTTTTTTGGACAGGTGCATATTCCCAGCCACTGGCTCCAGCAGAGGCCTATTAGGGACTGGAGTTGGTTTTGGATCCTGTTTCTTTGGCTTCCCTGTGGTGTCAGCTCCGTTGGAGCCAGGATCTGCAATTCCAGCTCCCGGCAGCCACGTTCCCTTTGCTGCTGCTCAGCTGGAAAATGAGAGATATTTAAAGGTAGAAACAACATTTGCAGCTTCCAGGTTTGTTCCGGCTCCCCAGTGGGGCTGTTTTCCAGAAGGGGACAGGTGGCACCATCCAAAATTGGATCCAATTCCTGCTGTGCCAGCACCGCGAGGAGATTCCAGCCTGAATTCCAGCAGCTCTGAGAATTCCTGCTTTGCACACCCAGCTTCTCCATTTTTCCATGCAACAGCATCGGGAAGCAGAGTTGGTAGTGCCTCATTCCATGATGAGATCCAGGTTTTGGTTGTGTCTTATTCCATGGTGACATCCAGATCTCAGAGGTGCCTCATTCCGTGGTGAGATCCAGGTTTTGGAGGTGCCTCATTCCATAGTGAGATCCAGGTTTTCATGGTGTCATCCAGGTTTTGGAGGTGCCTCATTCCATGGTGACATCCAGGTTTAGGAGGTGCCTCATTCCATAAAGAGATCCAGGTTTTGGTGGTGCCTCATTCCATGGTGACATCCAGGTTTTTTGGTGGTGCCTCATTCCATGGTGACATCCAGGTTTTGGTTGTGTCTCATTCCATAGTGAGATCCAGGTTTTCATGGTGTCATCTAGGTTTTGGAGGTGTCTCGTTCTATAATGAGATCCAGGTTTTGGAGGTGCCTCATTCCATGGTGACATCCAGGTTTCAGCTTCCATCACCCACTCCAGATTTTGGGCAGGGATTTCACCTCCTGCACCAGTGGCTGCTGCAAGGAAGTGCCAGGCTAGAAGCTGAATTCCACAGGGAAGGACAAACTGAACCTCCAAAACCAAATTCCCTGCTGAGGGATGACAGAACTCTGATATTCCCTTGGGAATGACCCCATTCCTGCTCACACCTTCACCAGCTCCTGCAGGTGGGCTGAGGTGAGTCCTTCCCTCTGCACTGGGGGCTCCACATGCCAAAAAGAGAAGGGAAAATCAAATTCTGACCACTCAGGATCTGGTGGCTTTGTCCCCTTCCCAACCACGCTGTCCCAGCCCCTTGGAGCTTTCCCTCCTGGCTTTTCCCTCCTCAGCCCAGGGAGATGCATCTGTCCCTGCACCATTTCAACCACACTGATTAAAGCTCCAGCTCCTAAAGAAATCCTGATCCTACAGAGTCCAGGCAAGGAATGTTCAGCATTTCCACCTGGAATAGTGGCTGGGATGAGGCAGAAGCTACGAGGGGAGTGTGATAAACTCAGCCTTGGCTGAGAATTCCTAATGCTGAATCCCAAACTCCATCCATTTTCACAAAGTCTCTCCCTGGTTTAGCAGGAAGCCACCAGCTCTTGTACTGACTCTGTTCTGAGTAGTATAAGGCTCTTAATTTAATTATTGCCTTAATTTATTTTCTAAATTTCCCACCTTTTCTGTTTCCATCCTGAGGCTAACTTCGATTTGGGCAAATTTTTCCCTCTTGGTTCCAGCAGAGCTAAAATTAATCAGTTTTGGAAAGTATTTTTGACACCAGAAATACATCTCTGGTGTGGGACTTCAGCTCACACTCAGGAATTCATCAGCCAGCAGGAGGGAAAAGAGATTATTTAAGCTGGGGATGGTATTGGTTAGAAAAAGAATCCTAATCTTTGTCACTTTGTGTAAGACTGGGAGAGAACCAAATTCCCTGTGGAGAGTTGGTTTTGGAAAAAAAAAATAAACCTACAAAACATTTAATTTAGATAAAAATAAAATATTAAATTTCAAACTTAATTTTAGCTGTAATATAATACAGCAGTAAAAAAATCCTACTGTCACTGTGTATTTCATTATGTTCTGTATTTCATGATGTTTTTAGCTGGCATTTTAAAATAAAGGGTTTGTAATGATTTTTAGCTCGAATCTCAAATGTGGTGACTGGGAAGGTAATGACATAATAACCCCTGAACTGGGTAATTGGGATGTAAGTGATAATTGCCATCCTAATTGCTCCATTAATAGGGACTTTGTTCAGGAGTAAATTTGATGGTTAAGTTGGTTTATGTCACTGCTGTAGGACAGGGACAGAGGAGATTCCCCTGCTCAGTGACACTGGGATTTCCAGATCACAGAATTGTGTGGAACCTCCTGAACTGGGAGGGACCCACAGGGATCATCCAGTCCCACCCTGGCCCTGCCCAGATCCCCCAGTCCCACCCTGGGCATCCCTGGAGTGCTGTCCTGGAGCTCCTGGAGCTCTGGCAGCCTCGGGGCCGTGCCTGCAGAGGCTGCCTGGGACAGAGGCTGGACAGGGTTAAAGGAATAAAGCAGGGATTTATTAAAGCCTTCACAGGATCCACCTTGGGCAGTGCAAGAGCCCGGCAGGGGCTACACCCAAGATGGGCCCGGCTCAGGAGTTTTCCCACTTTTACCGGTTCTGGTCCATTTCCAGGCTGGGTTCTCTGTCCCATTGCAGCTCCGGGCGATGCAGTCCCACCCTCCCAGATTCTCTCCTCCCTCCCCTGCTGTCTGCGCTCCTCGGGCCGAAGCTGCAGCGGTGCCCTCGGTGCTGGGCTGGGGAAGGATTGTTCTGTGTGCCTGAGCTGGGAGGAGAATTCACTGACACTGCACGGGGAGCCCAGAGCCACACGCCGGCGAGTCAGAGTCTGGGAAACAGAAAAGAGAAACTTGAGGCA
>WAAG01041458.1:47058-65082 GCA_013390105.1 Tichodroma muraria
GGGGGCTGGCCTGGGCCAGAGAGCAGCCAGAGCAGAAGGATCAAGTGGGGATTTATGGAAAGGCCTCCATGGACACACCTGGGCAGCACAAGAGCCCGGCCGGGCCACGCCCAAGGTGAGCCCCAAAATGGGCCCAGAATGGAGCCCGGCCACGAGGCCCCACACTTTGATAAGTTCTGTCCAGGAGCACATTGGAGTTCATTGTCCAATTCCAGCTCCAGGGCAGGAAGCTCCATCCTCCTTGGTTTTCCTTCTCCCTTCACCGCTGGTTTTGTTCTTGGGAAAAGAACAACTGAAAGTTGTCCCTGGTCCCGAGCTAGAGAAGGAATTGTTTTGTCCCCCTGCTCTGTGCAGAGAGCTCAGCAACACTTAATGTGAAACCCAGAACCACCCACTGAAACAGCACAGCATCTGAAAAATGTAAAACCTGAAACTGAAGGCATCAATTCCTGTACCCAGGACACTGCCTGGACGCTCCCACAGCTCTTCCCTCCCTGCTTTCCTCCTGGTGTCTGCTCACAATCAGGAGGGAGCTAAAAGCAGAGTGACAAAAGTGACAGGGCACTGCAAATGGCACGTTCTGACTGGTGCAGGATGAAATAAATAAATGAAATAATTAAACAAGGAAACAACCAGGTCAGGGAGGGAGCCTGCCCCTCTGCCCAGCCCTGGGAGGCACCTCTGGAGTGTAGCGAGCTGGAACAGAGACCAGGGAGGGGCTGGAGTCTCCTCCCCAGGGATATTCCAGAATATCCACAATCCCCTGTGCTCTGGGATGATGCTGGAGCAAGGAGGTGGCACCACATGTCCCAGCCTGACCCCCCTGTGATTCTGTGAAACACCCCCTTCAAATTAGGGAAGAAAGAATAGGATTTGCACTCCCAGTGGGTGCCAAGGGCCCCAAAAGAATTAGGGAATAATTCCCTGCAGGCTTTTCTTCCCACACTTTACATCCTGTTCTTTGATAGTGAGGTCCATGAATGACTTTTTTGGGGGATCCCAGACCATCATCAGCCATTTAAATGTGCTCTTTGCAAAATCAGTAATTCCAGCAGGATTATCCCTGTCAGGTTCTGCCCCTGGTATCCTTTGTTAAGGATAAAATAAGGATAGCCTTTGTTAAGGATAAAAGCACATATTAAAAGAACACCAATGAAAGGTAGAATTTGAAATCCAAATGTTTAATTTCAGGTGTATTCCATGACCAGGTGCATCTGTGCTCTGCTTGGATCAGGGACAGATATTTTACACAAAAACGAGCCAAAAATCCAATTTCACCACCCTTGTGACAAATTTTTGGTATGGGAGTCATGAGACCAGGCCTTGGATGTAAATTCCCCAAATTTCAACAAAGAGAGGGCTGGAAAATGAATTCCATAAATCCAGCCTGTCCAAGGGGGGATCTGCTGCTGAGCAGGGAATTGAATAAGGCTGAAAAATTCCAATTTCCCACTGCAGACACACTCAAATCTGGTGAAAATGAGAAATTCCAACTTTCCCCCTAAACCCTGGTGCCAGCTCAGTGGTTCCCAACACCAAGCACTTCACTTCCAGCAGTCTGCAAGGAACTTCTCAGGGACAGGTAGGAGAAATCTCCCTGAAAGGGAAGTTCCCAGCAATTAGTGGTTGGTTCAGGCTTTAAGGCATGAATTCAGTCTCTCAGGATAAAATCTGGCACGTCATCGTGGCAGATTTTCCTTCCCCGTGCCATTAATTAGTGAAATGCAGGGATTTCCCAGGCTGAGCGATGCAAAGTGGTATTTTTTAAGAATTTTTCCAAGTTCAGTGAACATTTTTTTCCTTTTTTTTTTTTTTTTTTGGAAGTGGCTCCCAACTTACAGTGTGGTTCTCATTACTGTGTTTCTTGTGGATTTCTGAGAGAATCAAGACCATAAAAACATAAAAGACAGAAGATATGATTCACTAAAGAGACAAACCTGTGCTGGAACAGAGACCAGGGAGGGGCTGGAGTCTCCTTCCTGGGGTATTCCAGAATATCCATAATCCCCTGTGCTCTGGGATGATGCTGGAGCAAGGAGGTGGCACCACATGTCCCAGCCTGACCCCCCTGTGATTCTGTGAAACACCCCCTTCAAATTAGGGAAGAGAGAATAGGATTTGCACTCCCAGTGGGTGCCAAGGGCCCCAAAAGAATTAGGGAATAATTCCCTGCAGGCTTTTCTTCCCACACTTTACATCCTGTTCTTTGATAGTGAGGTCCATGAATGACTTTTTTGGGGGATCCCAGACCATCATCAGCCATTTAAATGTGCTCTTTGCAAAATCAGTAATTCCAGCAGGATTATCCCTGTCAGGTTCTGCCCCTGGTATCCTTTGTTAAGGATAAAATAAGGATAGCCTTTGTTAAGGATAAAAGCACATATTAAAAGAACACCAATGAAAGGTAGAATTTGAAATCCAAATGTTTAATTTCAGGTGTATTCCATGACCAGGTNGCACTGTGCTTAATTCCTGGGGGAGAGGGACACCTGGGGTGGTCCTTTGTGGCTAAAGAAAAATCCCAGAGTCCCAGAATCCCCAGGAGACTTTCATGGTCATCCAGCATCACCCCAAACCCTGTCCCCAAGGGCCACACCCAGACTGCTCTTGAGCACTGCCAGGGACAGGGACCCCAAACCTCCCTGGGCAGCTCAGCCCAATGCAGGGAATTTTCTTTCCCAATCTCCACCCTGAGCCTCCCCTGGGGCCATTTGAAGCCATTCCCTCTCCTCCCTTCCCTCGGGACAGGGCAGCAGAGCCCGACCCCCCCTCAGTGCCCTCCTGGCAGGAGCTGGGCAGAGCCAGAAGGGCCCCCTGAGCCTCCTCTGCTCCAGCCTGAGCCCCTGCCCAGCTCCCTGGGCTGCTCCTCCCAGGCCGTGCCGATGGGTTGGGAGTGCTGTGAAATCAGAATGAGGAAAGGAATGGTTGTGGTGCCTCTGTCCCCCGGGGAAAGGCAGGGATTGCAGAGCCCTGGGCTGCCCTTGAGACACAGCTCTGCTCACCCCATGGCCCCGTGACTGCTGCCCTGCCCTGCTGACACCTCTGGGGACAAGGAGCAGCTCCAGTCAGGCCTGCACAAATCCCAGCACTCCATTGCCGTGTCTGGGTTCGCAGGAAGGGCAACAAGCCCAAACCTGAAGGGCTCAGAGTCCTGGCTCTGCTGCCTCCCTGGGGTTTGGTTCCAGGGCTCAACAGCTGCGGGTTCTGAGCGGTGTTTCCACCCCTGCTCCATGGGAAGGTGTGTCTTGCTCTCCCTGACACAGCAGGGTCCTTGGCACCAGGAATGGGATCAGAGGGTCATGGAATCATGGAATGGGTTGGGTTGGAAGGACCTTAAAACTCATCTTGGTCCATCCCCTTCCCACTGTGCCAGGCTGCTCCAGCCCCAGTGTCCAGCCTGGCCTTGGGCACTGCCAGGGATCCAGGGGCAGCCCCAGCTGCTCTGGCAATTCCAGCCCAGCCCCTGCCCACCCTCACAGGGAACAATTCCTGCCCAAGATCCCACCCAGCCCTGCCCTCTGGCCCTGGGAAGCCATTCCCTGGCTCCTGGCCCTCCAGCCCTTGTCCTAAGTCCCTCCCCAGCTCTCCTGGAGCCCCTTCAGGCCCTGGAAAGGCTCTAAAATCTCCCCAGAACCTTCTCTCCTCCAGGCTGGACAACTCCAATCATATGCTTCCCATCCATTAAGCACCAAGAAGTATCCCAAGGAAGCAATTTGTGTCACAGGAATTGTCCTTTGTATTCCTTGGGAAGACGAGGGGGAAGCCTCCCTGAAGGATTTCATGGAAACAAGCATTAGGAAAGTGGAAGCGTTTGCTGCCAGTTTCCCAGGAAACAAAGGGAAAAAGAACAATCTCCTTTTCCTGGGAAAGCTTTGTCAAATCCCTTCCCATTTCCCTCTGGGAGTTTTGAGGCCTGGCAAAACTTTTCTCCCCAATCCCTTTTAACGAGCATGGAAACCTGTGGGCAGGAAAAAGAGCTGAGTCTGAAATCCAAGGAACTTTGGGATTTTACAGAAACCCCTCCAAGACGAGTCCTTGCCTTTCCTCCACTCCCCCTTTGCTGCTGTGCAGGATAATTACAGCCCATGTTTTCCACAAAACCCTGTAACCCTTCGTGGGGAAGAAAAATATTGTGGCTCATGCAGTTGTGACTCAACTGGTAATTTGGGATGACAAGCAATTCCTTGAACATCTGACTCAAGTTAATGGGAGGATGTTTCCCAACAGCAGCACCTTAGTCAAGAGCCCTTGAAATAACATCCCAGCTCCTCAGCAGGATTTGAAATCCTGAGTATTTTTATTGGGTTTGCTGGCTCTTGGAGGGAGGCTCAGGGCACTCGAATGTTGCAGGAGAGAAAAGCCAAGCTCTGGTCCCTCTCAGGAATCTCTGTGTGTGCAGAGATTTTCTCTAAAATGTGGGAAAAAATAATTAAGGGATCTTTGCATGAGGATGAGAGGCAGTGTCAGATGCAAATGTTGGGGGAGAAGTTGTCACAGATGTCCCTCTGCTCGAGCTGGAATGCAAATCTTGAATTTCCATTGTGTCTCATTGACTAATGTCTCCTAAATGCTTTTCCAAGCCTCATCTTCATGGAAAAAAACCCCACAAACATTTATTTTTCCTCTAGCCCTTGGAGCAGGTCTGTAATGCATGACCCAACACATTTTTAAATGGGAACATTTTTCCCCATTTTCAAGTCTTCAATCCTGACAGCTTTCTGCAACCCGGGGCCAAAAGCACTTGGGGACATAATTTAGGGGTGATTATGGTGGGACTGGAGGATCCTGGAGGTCTCTCCCAAGCTGGATGATTTGGGATTTTGGGATAAAAGCTTTGCTGAGTGAGCAGGCAAAGTGGAGCGCAGTGAGAAGTGGGAGAAGGGTGGCCAGGAATGAAAAGCCAGGGGACATCACTCAAAGCTCTGTCCCTGTGAACTTATTCCTTGGAATTTCTTCCTGCAGAGCCCAGGTGGGAGAGGAGGAGGCGTGGGAAGAAGAGGGAGCACACTAATCATCATCTGTGTGAGAAAAGCAGAACAACAGAGCTGGTTTAGAGCCCGAACACAAGGCCCAGACTCATTTCTTCGGCTCAAACTCCACTGTCAGGAGCTGCCATTCGCTGGTGCCGGGCTCTGAGCCTCCCCACGTCAACGAGGAGCACCAGGCTGGGAAATGAGCCCGAGTTTAGGCCAGAGAAATGAGTCAGAGCAGGTAAAAAGGGCTGGAGCACTGCGAAAGGGCCACACCACTGGAAGCCGAGGCACTGGGGAGCAAAGCCAAACAGCAGGAGGAAGTCCAGGGGAAAAAAATAAAAGGATAATCAAAAAGGAGAGTCACCCATCTGTGTTCCATGGGATCAACAGGAAGCAGCCACATCCATCCTCCTTCACGTGACAGCCACATCCCAGCCTTGGGACAGACTGGAACAGCCTTGCAGGGATGCTGGGACACGTGGACATTTCCAGGAGCTCTGTGTGATCCAGCAGGAATGGCTGCCAGATGGAAATCCACACGGGTGAAAGCCTAATCACTCATTTGTGCCCAAACTCTCCCTCTGCAGGAGCACACAAGGAGCCCATTGCCATGGGAGAACTTGTGGCAGCTGCTAGGAATTTCTGTTATCAGCTGGGATTATCCCAAACTGCTCCACACGTGAGCCAGGCAAGGTCCAGCTGGGCCCAGACACGCTGGAATTGCTCCAGCAGCCAAGACAAAGCAGCTTCAAAGCCAGAGCCAAACTGGGGAGTGACTTGAGTTGTGCCACCTCCCAGTCCCCCCCGGTCACTCACAGCCAAAAAATGGCCCTTGGATCAAATCCAGGGGGAAAACATCAACTCAGGTTTTGGAAATTTACCTGAGCTCTCCCCACACACTCATGGGTCGGACATTGGGCTGTTTTCCGTGTGGAGCTGCAGTGTGAGATCCCAAGCTCTTAGACAGTGTCCAAAGGATGGGGAAAGGTCTGGAGGGGCCACACAAGGAGCAGCTGAGGGCACTTGGAATGTTCATCTGGAGGAGCCTGAGAGAGACTCCTCAGGAGCTGCATCTCATCCCAAGGGACAGATCCAACAGGGACAGCACCCAGGCAGCGCCTGCAGCTGGGCCAGGGCAGGCTCAGGCTGGATTTTAGGGCAAGGCTCTTCCCCCCGAGGGTGCTGGCACTGCCCAGGCTCCCCAGGGAATGGGCACGGCCCCGAGGCTGCCAGAGCTCCAGGAGCTCCAGGCCGGCGCTGCCAGGGATGCCCAGGGGGGATTGGTGGAGGCTGGAGCTGCACTGGATGGTCCCCATGGGTCCTTCCCACTCAGGATATTCCAAGTCCCTCATGTGATGTCTTTCAGCTCCCCAGTAGCCTTGAAGGCTGAAGTTAATAATAGTTAATAAATATTAACTAATTAACTATGTCATATGTGCTGTAATTAGAGGATGCAACAAGTTACTGCGTCCTTGGGAGCAATCCTGCCAAGACTGGAGCTGGGATCCCAGGGAATTATGAAGGGTTCTCCCCCACCACCGAACATTTGCAGAGCAGGAAAAAGCAGATTTTTGGAATGGAATTGCTGATTGCCAAGAGGAAAAGCAGGGAAGGAAATGTTGGGATCACTGTTTGGATGTGAGGCCCTTGGGATGCTGCTCAGGGGGCTCTGCCTCCCTCCAGCCCTGGCTCGGGGTGATCCTGACACAAGGGTCAGACTAAAGGCTTTCAGTGCTACTAAAATTAAGCTGAGCTCATCTCAGCTAAAGTCTAATGACAAAACTGTCCTGTTGAAGGTTCATTTTTCATTTTAAGGACCTCAGAAACTCCAGAGCCCTGAGCTCCCTATTCCAGCAGCCACTTGAGTCACCTCAGAACTCGGGAGAGTTTTGTTTTCCTTCCCTTGAAATCCCAACAGCTCCTTTCCTGATCACCCCACAAGGATTGCAGCTTTTGTTTAAACCCACACAGCCTTCACGTGAATAGAAGGAACCCTGAAGGTGCAAACACTGGAAATTTAGAAGCCAGTTTTCAATTTTAAGCCTTTTATTTTGTGTCTTCAACGCTTGGCACTGGTGACAATGATAATATCAGAAACACAGACCTGTGCAAGGGAGGTGCTCTGCTTTGGAAAAGAGGAATTTTATGGGATAAGGGAGAAGGAGAGACCACGTTCTGTAGGCACCACAGTGACCTGGCTCATTTTTTGGGGTGGGAATATTTCCAAGAGGTTCCTGTGTAGATCCTCTGGTGTTCAAACTGTGGCACTTGGGGACGGGGTTTGGGGTGATGCTGGTGGTGCTGGGGTGACGGTGGCACAGGATGATCCTGAAGGGCTCTTCCCTCCTTGATGATTCTGGGATACACCAAGCACTCCAAGGCTCTCCATCCCTGCTGCCTCCTCTCCCTCAGAAATGGAACTGAATTCTCTTTTCCTCTTTTAAACGTGTTTTCAACCTTAAAACCTTTCTGTGCCCGAGGAAGGGCCGGAGGTGGCACTGAGTGCTCTGGGCTGGGGACAAGGTGGACACCGGGCACAGCTGGCACTGCCTGGGCTGGGAGGGCTTTTCCAGCCTCAGGGATCCTGGGATTCTTTCAGAATTCGAGGTCCCCAGCTGGTTTCTGAAGGAGAAACCGCAGCAAAGCTGAGCTGCTGTCTCCCCCCAGTGTCAGCAGATTTTTCTTGTTCGAGTTGTGGCACATGGATTGATTCCCAAAGGTAAAATCACCTGGAAGCTGTGACAGCACAGGTTCAACTCCCCAGGGAATATCAGGGAACAGGTCTTGGTTCAGTTTGGGAAGGGATAGGGCTGGACAAGACCTATTCTTATCCTGGAAATTATTGGATATCCCTCATCCCAAGCTCTGGGCATATCTGAGCTCTGATGCTATGCTGAAATTTAGGAATGGCCTCAAGCAGGAGGAAGGCAAGGATAGATGGGATATTGGGAGAAAATTCCTGGCTGTGAGGGTGGGGAGGCCCTGGAATGAAATTCCCAGAGCAGCTGGGGCTGCCCCTGGATCCCTGGCAGTGCCCAAGGCCAGGCTGGACACTGGGGCTGGAGCAGCCTGGCACAGTGGGAGGTGTCCCTGCCATGGCAGGGGTGGCACTGGGTGATCCTTAAAATCCCATTCCACCCCAAACCACTCTGGCATTCCAAAAATCAGGCTGGGCCAGATTTGAAGTCTTTTACCTGCAAAGATTTTTCTGATTGGGATTCAGAGGCAGAAACGTGATAATTTGCAGGATTCCCGAGGAGACTCCTCACAGCTCCTTCCCCCATATTCAGGGCAAAAAAAAAAAGAAAAGAGCATTAATTCCCTTCCTGCACACCTTTGGCAGGGATGATTTTAAGCCAGACTTGATTGCTTTGGGTGCTAAATGGTGCCCAGTGGCTTTGGTGGTAAATTGAGTTGTGAAGGGAGGTTGTGTCCCTTTGGTTCTGCTCACAGAGCAGCAGTTGAAAAGCTAAAAAAGAAAAATTCCTTTTTATTATTTTTTTCGAGAAAAATCTGCTCTGGAGAGCCTAAAAACTCCAGATTGGAGCTCATATCCAAAAATAACCAGTGGCTGCACAGAGCCAAGCCACTGGTGTCACCAGACCTGACAGTTCCCTGGGGAGGTTTGGGGGAGTGGCTCCACCAGAATTCCTGGGTTTCCCTCAGGGAAGGTGGGCACCAGGCTGTTCTCACTGACACCACAGGTACTGAATTCAATTCCCCCCCAGTTCACCTTGGCGTGCACAGGTGAGTGGTGGGAACAGAGGGGAACTGCTGGATTCCCTGGGATCCTGGGAATTCCTGAACCTGGCAGCCCTGAGGCTGCTGGAGCAGGGTATTTCTCTAGGATACAGCAGGATATTGCACAGCAGGATATTTCTCTGGGCTGGGAATGGCTTTCTGCACTGCTTTTGTTCTCCAGTCTCCAAGGAGACAGCAGGGAAAGGGAGATTTTAACATCCCTGCAGTTCCAGGGAGTGATTCCAGCAGAGCCTGAGCTCCCTGAGCGTTCCCTGTGCTCCCCACTCAGGTGAGGGCTGGGGCCCAGGGCTTCTCCAAGGGCTCTCCAGCCTTCTCTTCCCTCCTCTCCCCACTCCACTGGCAAATTCCTGCTTCTCCTTAACTCCCAGAAGGGTCTAGGAGGTGCTTTGGGATGGAAATGGGAATGTGAAGGCAAAGGTACCCAAGGCACTGCCACACCTGAGCCTTTGTCACTGCATTTCTGTATTTCTCTGCTGATTGACCCAAATCTGCTCCGGAGCCAGGCTGGGAGAGCTGGGAATGTCCAGTCTGGGGAAGGACAAGCTCCAGGGAGAGCTCAGAGCCCCTGCCAGGGCCTGGAGGGGCTCCAGGAGAGCTGGAGAGGGGCTGGGGACAGGGCTGGAGGGCCAGGAGCCAGGGAATGGCTTCAAAGTAGGATTTGATGGGATCTTGGGCAGGAATTTTTCCCTGGCAGGGTGGGCAGGGGCTGGGCTGGAATTGCCAGAGCAGCTGGGGCTGCCCCTGGATCCCTGGCAGTGCCCAAGGCCAGGCTGGACACTGGGGCTGGAGCAGCCTGGCACAGTGGGAGGTGTCCCTGCCATGGCAGGGGGGGCACTGGGTGATTTTAGGTCTCTTCCGACCCAAACCATTCCAGAATTCCATGCCCAAGTTCTCCTCCAGGATCCTACACAGGCAGGAACAGCTGCCCCCAGGCTGAGCAGAAAACAGGGAACCAAAGAATTCTTGGGATGAATCTCCTTCCATGAAACTTCCTGAAGGTGACACCGTGATTTCCATGGATCCAAGGAAGTCCTGGCTGCACAAAGTGCCTGGAAAAGCTCCTCTCCTGGGTTTGTCCACCTGGATTCCAGTCAGGCCCCACAGCCTGACCCTTGCAGGAAGCAGCTGCAAAAGCTGCACTGAGCCCTCTCCACTTCCTTCTGCCTCTCCATGAACTTTGGAGCCTCCCAGGATGGATCCAGAGCATTTTTCTCCTCAATTTTTCTCTCCAGAGTGTTTTCCCCTTCCATCCCAGCCACCTCCTTGCAGATGATCTTTCCCAAGTGCCTCCCCCTGCAGTTCCAATCCTTTGAGGAAGCAGCACCCGAGTTAATTTTTTAAATAAAGGCTTTTTTATTGCATAAATAGAGGCTCACATGCTTTGCTGTACATATAAAAATGGAAAGAATTTAAGTGTCACCCTGAGGTTACACATCCTTCTTTTTCAGGAAGGCTTCATCCTCCTGGGAAAGGAACCAGGTGTCAGGAACCTGCAGGGTGGGGAGAGAGCAGTGAGAGCAGCAGGTACAGGAGGGAGAGCAGAGGGGCTCCAGAGCCTCCTTTGGAAACTGGAAACTGGGAAACTCTCCCCATCTTCCCAGCTCCATGGGGAAATTCCTCCCTCTTAATCCCAGAATTCAGGAAGGACAGGGCCTCTGCTGGGCAGCTCTGGGGACTGGGAAGGGAATTCCTGTGGAATCAGAGAGGTTTTAATGCCAGTCCTCCACCGAGGGTGATGTCACCTGCCGGGCACTGAGGTTTCGTGCGACGATCCTGGTGCAGAAATCCATGGAGCTGTGGGGTTTGCCAAACAGAATTCCCTGGGATAACACTGCACAGAATCCCAGAATCCCACACTGGTTTGGGTTAGAGGCATCTTAGAGCTCATCCCATCCACCCCTGCCATGGGCAGGGACACCTCCCATTATCCCAGGTCGCTCCAAGCCCTGTCCAACCTTTCCTTTTCCAGGGAAGTGGCCAAAATCTGCCCCAAAGCCAAGTCCTGAAGCTGCTGGATACAGGAGACTGAAAACCCCCTTTGGTTTTGTTGGTTTTTTTTTCCTGTGTAAATAAAAAAAAACTTTGTTCCCATGGTTATTCCCAGGGCGTCACTTCTAGGCACAATTCCCAATCCTTGGGAATAAAGGGAATAAAACAGTGACAGGGTGGAAATAAAATCTAGGGAAGATTTTAAGAACTGAGAAGTGTCTTTAGATGGGAGGGGATGACCTCAGAAAGGGAAATAAGATTTTATTTCAATCAAGAGCAACATGACATCAAACTCCCACTGAGCTTCCAAAGGGCAGGCAGGAATAGAATTCCCATTTTGCTGCAGAACAGGGAGAAGTGAAGCAAACTGCTCCAAAAATGACAAGCAAGGCAGGGAATAGAATGCAAGCAGCAGGCAGGACTCGTTCTGCTCACGGATCTGCTCCAAGAAAGCAGGGATTGCATCCACTTTGGAAACAGAGGGGAGGAACTCGGGAATTTCAGAATGAAAATCCCAAATTTAGGGAATTTTGTAATGTTCGTTTTGCTCTTTCAAGCAGAAAAACGTGCATTTTTCTCAGGGAATTCTACGTGGTGGATGTTCCATGGCATAACCTGTCCCTTTGGGAATTCCAGGTGTGGAATTTGCCCTCTCCAGCTAAGCCACCCCCAACCTGTCAATAATTCCACTCATCTAGAAAGGCTGATTATTTTCTCTCTTTATTTTGTGACTTAAGGCCCTGAGTTCTGACTGCAGCATCCTGCCTGGCTGCTCCCCTGCAGTTATTCCAAATTTATCCCCCTCTTTGTGCATCAGGCATAAAAATCCAGGCAGATAAAAACAGAGAGGGAATATTGTGCTAAAATATCCTCAATCAGGACAGTGGTTCATGCAAGTCCCACGAAGAACGAGTGAGCAAATCCCCTGAAACACCCCAAATATTCCAAGAGCTCAGGTCTAACTGCACATTCCAAATCAATCCCACTGGGATTACCAATGTCATTCTCAAGGCCCAGGAATTGGGATCAATTCCATACCTGAGGGATTCTTCACTCATCCTTCTTCTCTGCTTCTGCTTTCAGTTTCTCTTCACGTTCCCTCTTCAGTTTCTCCTCAATTTTCTTGCTCTGGTACAATTTGACTCCAGCAAAGGCCAAGCAAAGGATCAGTGTTTTAGCTGCCAAAATGTACATCAGCAGTGGGAAGTTCTCCAGAGCCTGGAATGCCAAAGAATCGATTTAGGCACTTCTGGAACAACTGGACAATTAAAAATGAATTTATAGGGATGTTCTGCATCTTCCATTCCAATAGCAACGCTGCTCTCTCTCCACGGTTTTTATTTCTGTGGGAATTAAACCAGGCAGAGCAACAAAGCCAAAGAAAAATCCCCTTCCCTCAAGTCCTGGACTCCTTTTGCTCATTTTCCAGCAGCACTTGCACCACCTGGAGCTGAAAAAAGGGAAGAACTGAGTATTTTAGGGAAATTGTGAACATGGAAGTGCTGCTGAAGGATCCTCACAAACGATGGATCCCTGGGGATCAGCTCTCAGATGGGATCCCAAAAACCACTCCAGGAAATCTTAATTCGTAGCAATTTTGTAATGAACCTGCTCAGACATGGAAGGTGTACATAAACACCTTTAAACTGGGAGAAAAGTAAAAAATGCACAGCTCCCAAGGATTGTTGTACCAGTTTTGAATGCCTGGAATTGCAGAGTGTCCCAGTGCTACAAAAACATGAACTTGGAGAGAAAAATCAAATGGAAATGGGTGGTGGGCACTGAGCAGGCTCCCCAGGGATGGGGTGGGATTCTTGGGGGGTCTGTGCAGGGCTTGGACTGGGTGATCCCTGTGGGTGCCTTCCCATCAGGATATTCCATGGTTCTGTTGGAATTCACCCTGGTCCCTCAGGATCCCCCAAAGCTGTCAGGGCACCATCAGAGCACTGAATTGAGGCCAAGCCTTGTGTCCATACACCAGCAGGGAGTTTGGAAAAACAACCCCAGGCTCTGTCAACCTCCCCACAATCACAGAGGCAACAGCTCTGAATCCACAGCTCTGCAATGCCAGGGCAGGGGAAAGTCCGATTTAATGAGTTCAGAATTAACTCTGTAATTGTTAATTACACAGTCATGGAATGGTTTGGCTTGGAAGGGATTTCAAAGCTCATCCCCTGCCATGGCAGGGACACCTCCCACTGTGCCAGGCTGCTCCAGCCCCAGTGTCCAGCCTGGCCTTGGGCACTGCCAGGGATCCAGGGGCAGCCCCAGCTGCTCTGGCAATTCCAGCCCAGCCCCTGCCCACCCTGCCAGGCAACAATTCCTGCCCAAGATCCCACCCAGCCCTGCCCTCTGGCCCTGGGAAGCCATTCCCTGCCTCCTGGCCCTGCAGCCCTTGGGAATTGTCTCTCTCCAGCTTTCCTGCAGCTCCTCCAGGCCCTGCAAGGCCCCCCTGAGGTCAGCCCAGAGCTTCTCCTCTGCAGGTGAACAATGCCAGCTGTGCCAGCCTTTCCTCCCAGCAGAGCTGCTCCAGCCTCTGCCCATCCTGGAGCCTCCATGGACTGGCTCCAACAGTGCCATGCAGGAGGTACCTGCTCCAACACTGTGGAGCCTGACACAGGACCCTGCAGAGCCCCAAACCCCCAAAAATACAGTGCAGAAATTCCCCTCCAGTAACAAAAGCAGCCGAGGGAAAAGCAGCCAGAGAAAAACCTGGAAAGAGGAAAGGCAGGAGGAGCAGGGGTGAGCAGAGCTCTGGTGAGCTCAGGCCTAACATGTGAGGCCCCAACAGCAAATCCTGGGGCGAGCACGTCTGGCAAGGAAGGACAACAACAAATCCCCTGTCCCTGAGAGTGTGGGGGTTAAACAACCCTCCCCTGGGAAAGGAATCATCAGAACCCACCCAACACATCCCACATGGAAAGAGCAGCAATCCCTGCTTTGGGAATGTGGCTCACCTTCCAGTTAAAGGCCACCATCTCGGCTGCGGGGTGCCCCGGGACTGGGGGGGTCACACTCCTGGAGGCACAGGGCGGGGCAGGAGCATCTTGGAGAAATGGAAAACAAAGCAGAATGAACTCTTGGAGAAACAGAAATTAAAAGAGAATTAGGCAAGCTGCTAATTAACCCAGCCTGCCCCTCGGAGGGGCTCACCCCCAGCAATCCCCAGTGACCTCCGGGGCCTTTCTGGGGCTGAGTGACAGGAACAGGACAGGGCTTTGACAGCCCCAGAGCAGGTGCTGGGGCTGGAATTCCACGTCCTGCCAGCTGCCCCATGGAAAACACGGCAGACACGGCCAGCCTTTGGAAGCTGGAGCTGTGTGTGCTCCCCCTGCCTGGCTGTGCTGGGACTGAGGGACACAGAGCCCCACAGGAGCTGCCCTGGGGGTTCCTTGGGAGTTTCTAAGCCCACCTGCTCCGTTTGGAGCCTGAACATCTAATTAATCCTCTAATTTATCAGTCCTCTGTGATTGATTAATTTAATTCTCCATACTAACAGTTTATAAATGTAGAGGTTGGTAAACCAAGCACTCCCTGGAGCCCCGAGTAGTCACCAACCATTCCAGAGCTGAATTCCTGGGATGAAAAGCCAGCTCCAGGCTGCAGCACTGCCCTGGGCTCTCTGCTCCACCTCTTCAGCTGCTGCAATCCAAATTAACCCCTGGAGGCTTTTCCTGTCCGTGGAACAGGAGTGGAAAAGCAGGAGGGAACACTCCAGCACCGCGAAAAGCTGGGCTGAATAAATCAGCACCACACCAGAGAGCTGCTGCTGAGCCTCCTGCAGAAATTAAATGTTCTTGCAGCTCCTGGCCTGCTCAGTTCCTGGGTTGATGTTCTGATTTCTCCAGCCAGAGCATCCTCTCCTCTCCTTTTCCCTCTCACCCTGCTGAGACCCCTCTGGAAACATTCCTGCTCCTCCAGAGATCTCTGTGAGCAAGACCCAACTGTACCAAAGTCCTGGAGTGGCAGCCACCACCAAATTCCTGTTAATCAGTCACTATTTCTGTGCTGATCCTGACTGTGCAGCTCCTTATCCTGCTGAGAAAACGTCAGCGTGGTCGTGAACTGAGTCGGTGTCGTTACACCTCCAAAAAAATGTATTTTCACTTCATGGAATCATGGAATGGTCTGGCTTGGAAGGACCTTGGAGATCATCCCCAGCCATGGGCAGGGACACCTCCCACTGTGCCAGGCTGCTCCAGCCCCAGTGTCCAGCCTGGCCTTGGGCACTGCCAGGGATCCAGGGGCAGCCCCAGCTGCTCTGGCAATTCCAGCCCAGCCCCTGCCCACCCTGCCAGGGAACAATTCCTGCCCGAGATCCCGTCCAGCCCTGCCCTCCCTCAGCTTGAGGCCATTCCCTGTGTCCTGTCCCTCTATCCCTTGTCCAAAGCCTCTTTCCATGTTTCTTGTAATCCCAAAATGTTCCCCAGAGCTGAGACCTGTGATGCTCTGTCCCCACAGTGTCCTGTGCAGTTGGAACTGAGTGGGAATGTCACTGCTCCCTCCAGGCTGTATTCCCACATCCCACCAGCCTCCAGTGGCCAAGCACGTCTCCCCATCTCATCTCCTGGCTTTTCCAGCCTCCATCTGATTCCAGTCCTTACCAAATCCAGTTGAAACCTCAGGACTGAAAAAAGCAGGTGAAGTTGCAGCACAGGGCAGGGAGAACAAAGTGAGAAGGGGAGGATTTTGCCCAGAGCAGCTGGGGCTGCCCCTGGATCCCAGGAAGTGTCCAAGGCCAGGTTGGACATTGGGACTTGGAGCAGCCTGGGATTAGTGGAAGGTGTCTCTGCCCATGGAGGCTGGAGGGGCTTTTAAATCCCTTCCAATCCAAACCATTCCAGGATTCTAGGATTCCCTTCACATTTAAAAAACACCATTTATGAGCACTGAGGTCATCAGTGCAAGAGCAAAAAGCTCTGACACTGCTTTTTCGAGGTTGGGATATCTTAAAAGCCCGAAGGCAAATAATCAGCTGGAATTCTGTGTTTGCCTTTCCCGAGGAGATAAGGCACAGATAGGAGCTGGGAACACATCCACAGGCAGGCATTGTTCATTCCCCAGGAAAATGCAGGCAAACACAGGGCCTGGGCCCCACACAAGGGCACTGCTCCCTCCCCTCACCTGCAAGGAGCTCTCGTGTGCAGCCACGTGAGGAGGGACAGGAGCACCAGATTATTCCCTGACAGATGCTCCCCAAGCTGGGATAAAATGGCACCAGGCTCACATTGGATTTGAATCCCAGCCCTGGGATTGCAGCTGCCAGGAGCCCCCTGGTCACTCCCAGGTCTCCTCTGGAGTTTTATTCCTTAAGAAATGGGAGGTGGCTGCCCTGCAAGGCTGCTGTGGTCATGAGCAGAGCCATCCCACTGTGGCTGTCCCAGCCCTGGGAGTGTCCCAGGCCAGGCTTGGAGCAGCCTGGGACAATGGGAGGTGTCCTTGCCCATGGCAGGGGTGGCACTGGATGGGCTTTGAGGTCCCTCCCAACCCAAACCATGCTGGGATTTTGGGATTCTGGGCTGTGCGTGCAGCCTTGCCCCAGGGAATTCTGTCTGGTGAAGCTGATCAGACTCCTGCAGATGGGAGAGAGGAGAGGGTCTGTCCAGATCCCACCTCAGGGCTGTGCCAGCAATTCCCCGTGAACCCCAAATCCCCCGGGATCCTCTGTGTGCACAGCAGGCAGAGAGGTCCGGGCTCATTCCAGAGGGTCCTGTCCCTCAGGGAGGGCTGCGCCACATCCCAGAGCTTGGGATTAGCCCCAGCTGCAGCCCCAGGATCTCTGCCCAGCTCTGCCTTGTGCAACACAGCCCCACAGCTGGGCCCCAGGCACGTGGGAGGCCTGTGGTGGAGCAGGGAATTGAATGCCAGCCCCTGGATGGCAGCTCCAGCCCTCCCCAGGAACCACAGCCCAGCCCAGGCTCTCAGGGCATTGTCTGCAGAGCAGAGACAGCACAGAACATCCAGGGGACACCACAGAACATCCAGGGGACAGCCACAGCATCCAAACCCTCTGGAGGTGTCCCGGCTGCACATCCCGCCCTGCCTGCCAAGAACTCCATCATGCCCACAAAATGGGGCTGGAGATATTCCTTTGGGGATTGCTGAACAACTCCAGCCACGAGGCCTTGGAAAGCACTGAGTTATCTGAGTGCACTTAAATGGGACATTTCTGAGCTAGAAAATGGGTGTCACTTACCAAGGCCAGGCTGGATGGCACTCTGAGCAACCTGGGAGGTGTCCCTGCTCATGGCAGGGCTTGGAATGAGATGATCTTTAGGGTCCTGTCCAACCCAAACCTGATTCTGATTCTGTTTTTGGATCAACTCAAGGTTCCAACTCAAGCAGCACGAAAACAATTAAAAATACCATCAAGATCTTCATACCTGATGAAGCAGAAATTAAAATATGTGTGATTCCTCTGGCAGCTTCTCACATACTCCAAACTCTGGAAAACAGGAATAGAGGCAGATGGGATGTTCCATTCACATTGGTTGGATTAAAATCAAACCCAGAAACGCCAGGGGCACATCAGACTGTTCCACTGTGGCATCACCAGGGATCACAAAGATGATCCCAAGGCTGGAGCTCCTCCGCTCTGGAAACAGGCTGGGAGAACTGGGATTGTCTAGCCTGGAGAAGGGACAATTCCAGGGAGACCTTAGAGCCCCTTCCAGTGCTTAAAAGGGCTTATAAAAATGAGTGAGAAGGACATTTTATATGGGCACAGAGTGCCAGGACCAGGGGCAATGGTTTAAAACTGCCAGAGGGCAGGGCTGGATGGGATATTGAGCAGGAATTGTCCCCTGGCAGGGTGGGCAGGCCCTGGCCCAGGGTGCCCAGAGCAGCTGGGGCTGCCCCTGGGCCCCAGCCCAGCTCTGTCCTGGAGAACAAGTCAGGGTCAGGGGAACAAGCAGGGAGGGTGGAAAGCAAGAAAAGCAAAGGGTGGAGAGCAAGGAAGGGAGACTGAAGAGAAAGGAGGGGATAAAGGAATGGAGGCTGGAGAACAAGAAATGGGTGCTGGAGAATAAGGCAGGGATGTCTCGAGGATTAGGAGGGGGGGCTGAAGGGAAAGGAGTGGAGAACAAGAATGGGGGGCCTGGGGAGGAAGGATGGCGATGGAAACTAGGAAGGGGGGCTGGAGAACAAGGAGAGAGAGGTGGATACCAAGTAAGGGGGGCTGGAGAGCAAGGAAGAGATGGAGAAAAACCGTGGGGGGACTGGAGAGCAAGGGCGGGTGGAGAGCAAAGAGGGCGGGCTGGAGATCGAGGAAAGTGAGGAACACGGAAGGGACTGGAGAGAA